>CAUHTR010000657.1:0-112900 GCA_959609185.1 Schmidtea polychroa | reverse complement strand
TAAATTGTGAGATATAGTTTAATTGTCTTATTTGTCTCGGTGAAGGATTTTTCATGTTCATTGCGTTTATTAAGGGTTTATGATCGGTATACACTTCGAAATCTTTTCCTTCCAATAGGTATTGGAAATGTCTGATTGTATCATGTAGCGCTAATAACTCCCTGTCAAAAGTGGAGTATCTCATTTGGTGAGTTTTGAGTTTCTTTGAGAAGAAAGCTATTGGTCTTTTTTCGTTATTTTCTTCTTGGAATATCGTTCCGCCCATTGCTACTCCCGAACAATCTGTGTTGACTATGTATGGTAATTCTTGGTTGGGATAGTTTAGGATGCTTGCATTTTTCAGGTTTTCTTTTGCCTGTTCGAACGCTGTTATTAGTTTTTCGTTCCAATTTATTTTGATGTTTCTCTTTATTTTGTTCAGTTCGTTGAGAGGGGCTAGCATTTCACTACATCTTGGTATGTATTTGTGATAGAAATTGATCATGCCAAGGAAACGTCTTAGCTCTTTTGTAGTTTTGGGTAGAGGGTAATTTTTGATTGCTTTGATTTTGTCGTCTAAAGGCCTTGTTCCATTTTCGTTTAACATGTGTCCCAGAAATTTTATTTCTGTTTTCAAAAATTCACATTTTTTATGTTAATTTTTAGCTCATGTTTGCTTAATATTTCGAACACATTTTTAATATTTTGTATATGTTCTGTTTTGTTTGCTGATGCTATCAGGATGTCGTCTAGGTATGCGACTGTGTTCTGTTGATTTCGTAATATTTGGTCCATGAAGCGTTGGAAAGTGGCTGCAGCATTTTTTAATCCAAAAGGCATTTTGTTATACTCGAAAAGTCCTATGGGTGTGATGATTGCTGTTTTCTTTATGTCTTCAGTTCTGACAGGAATTTGATGATAGGCTTTTTCTAAGTCTATTTTGCTGAAAATTTTGGGTTTGTTAAATCTGTTGATGATATCGTTTATTATTGGAATTGGGTATTTGTCGGCTGTTGTGATATTGTTTAATGCTCTGTAGTCTCCACAGGCTCGCCATTCGCCGTTTGCCTTTTCTTTAAGCATGAGGGCTGATGACCAGTTTGAGTTTGAGTGTTTGACGATTTGGTTTTCTAGTAGTTCGTCGAATATTTTCTTAGTTATTTCGAGTTTATTTTTGTCTAACTGTCTGACTTTTGCATGGACTGGGTTTCCGTTGCTAATTATTATGTGTTCGGTTATGCATTTTGTGTTATTGTTTGTCTCTAATTTATTAGTTATATTTGCTACATTTTGTATCAGTTTTGCGATTTCGTTAGGTATGTGCCAGTTTGTTTCTGTTTTATTTGTTTTTGCTTCACCGTTTTGGGCTGTTATTACTCCGATGTCACAATTGATTTGTTTTTTAGATTGTTTATTTTTGTGGTGTATGTTATTTGAATTGTTTGGTATGACTTTTCCATTCTTACAGTCGACTAGTAGATTGAAGTTTGAAAGGAAATCTGCTCCTAAAATAGCTTGTTTGACTTCAGCGATAGTGAATTGCCAATTGTATTGTGTGTTGTTGATGGTGATGTTAATGTTTTGCTTTCCGAACGTTTTAATTGGGCTGCCGTTTGCTGCGCACAAATTTGCGGTTTCGGTTTTTGTGTTTTTGTATAGGTAATTCGGTAATAATGAAATTATTGAACCTGAATCAACAAGAAAATTAAGGCCATTGCTATGCACCGTGAAAGTTTGGCTGTCACCAAATGTCGGTGTTATCATTGGTGACTTTATATGTTTCCCGACTCTTCTTTGTCGAAGGTGCAGGGTTTGTTGCATTTGTATGCTTTATTCCCAAATTTATTGTGGTAGTAACAATAGTTTTGGTTTGTGCATTTATTAGGGTTGTTCCATGTTTTGTTTCTGTCGAAGCTGTTGCGGCTGCCAGATCTTGTATTTTGTCTGGGATAATTTTGTCTGTTTTCGTAATATTGCGTTCTCCTGGATTCTCTTCTTTGTAATTCGGTTATGTCTTTTCTTAGATTTTTGTTTTCAATAATTATTTCGTCGAATTTTGTTACCAGAGTTGAGAGAAGTTTGTTCGTTTCTGTAGTTTCTGAGCTATTGTGTACAGGTTTGTTTTCGTTGTTCTTAAAAAAATTTTTGTTTTGGTAAGTTCTACATATTGTCGGCTATATTTCGTCGTTGATTTTGTCTGCTATGTTTGCCAGAGTATCGAGGTCTGTACAGTTGCTGGCAGCTAGAATCCGGCGTATTTCAGGTGGCATTGCGCGCATGAAAAGGTCTTTGATGAACTCTTTTGACCCGGTGCTTGTTATTTTTGGTTGCAAGTATTCGAGTTTTGCCTTTAGATTTCGCAGAAATTCAGACGGTTTGTCATTACCCAATTGGATATCTTTCAAACAGGATTCGAGTAGTTCTCGTCTGTTTACTTTGTTCCGATTTATTAAAGTATTGTATAAGTTTTCGAAAGGGTTGTCGTCCTTTGATATTTCCTCTATTCTATCGGCTATCTCGTTCAGGATGTTGCTGGGAAGGGCAGCAATTATGTGAGAACAAACTGTTCTTGATGATTTAATGCCTGATAGGCTTAATGTTAATTTGGCAAATTCTAGCCATTTTTGTGGTGTCCCATTTTCGTCTGTGAAGAAATTTGGGATGTTTGCCTTAGGGTTTAGTATTGAGTTTACCGCGGATGAATTTTCGGGGTTGTAATAATAACTACTGCTTTCATGTGTTGGGTGTGTGTTTGCGTTGTTGGTGTTTGGGTTGTACTGGTGGTTAATGTTTTCCGGTGAGTGAGCATTTTCATAGTTGTTAGGTATCTGTGTAGTGTTTGTCGGGTTTTGCTGGTTTGAAGCCATTTATTTGTTTTGTTGTTGTGTTGAAAAAAATATAATAGTTTATCAGAAGGATATGGCCTACTGTGTTCGGCCAACAGTGTCACTAGCCTTTATAGTTCTATAATAACTATACTGAAAGGTTTCGTGATTGAAATAACAAATGCCGAATGCGTGTTATGTTATTGTTTTTTTTCTCTTCTGACACCAATTGTTAAGTTAGTATGTACTTGTTAGTTTAGTGGATGTTATGAAAATGTTATGTTTGGGGGTCGTTATTCGATGAATTGTTATTTAATGAGAAAATTGATGAGCCTGAAAGAGTCTCCGTTAAAACTTGTGGCGGGACAATCGGGGTGCAGGCTGTGTTTTGTAATAGGATAGTAACAAATTACAAATAAAATTAATAATCAACAGTAATGCTTATTGTACCAAAACTTTTATTAACCAAAACCCAAATAATAATACTTTGAAAATTAATACTTTGATTCCGAGATTAATTCGATCGTCAAGGGATAACGCAGTACAAGGATTGGAATGGTCTTCCGTTAGATTCGGTAATTAATTCAATGGTCGATAGATAATACAGTACCAAGATTGGGGGAGATTTTCAGTTCGATTCCGAAATAAATTCGATTGTCAATAGATAATACAGTACCAAGATTGGGGAGATTTTCAATTCGATTCCGTAATAAATTCGATTATCAATAGGTAACGCAACTTGAAACTAGCGTTATTTTCTGTTTAATTTAATCTTCTAATATTTAGATTATTTATCGACTTTTTAAAATTTGTTATTCATTTTCTATAGTGATAATTTACTATGGTAAATTATCACTATATAGTTTGTTTTTTTTAAAAAAAAAATAAAAAACCTTCTCCACGTGCAACGTGCAGAATTGTTATTTGCATCCAGACCATACAATTAACAAAACCAAAAAAAATAAAGAATTTATCATCCCGATTTCGAAGAGTATATAAGGAATGGGAAAATCAGAGCAAATCGGCATTCTGCCTCAGGTAGGGTAAGAAGAATCGAGAATAGTCGAGAGGTAAAAACGAATTAAGGAGATTAGGGAAAAGAAGATATAGAATAGGAATACGAGAAGGTGAAAAAGGATCAAATCAAATAGAAAAAGAGGAAAACGTGTGTCAAGAGAACCTTAGGAAATTAATGGTGAAAATTATCTTTTGGCAAAGCATCAACGCTGTGCTGAGAATCGGTCAAACGTAACTTTGCTTATTGATTGTAAAGTGTTGAGAAAAGAATATAAATTTTGTTATTCCAATATACGTTGGGTAGTTAATGTTTTGATTTAAAGGACACGAGGAGTCAGAAGTTACCGACTTAAATTAACTGACAACCCAGCAGTACTATCAGAACTTTTTTCCAATTTCACCATTGATCATTTTTTCCATTGAATTTATTGAAAAAAGAGTTTGAAAACTATAAATCAGTAATATATCGATGTTTGTTGATACTCACGAATTTTTGGCACTGAGTTTTTTTCAAGTAAATTTTTAGCATAATTCACTTAAAAAGGCAATGCCGAAAATTCATAAGTATCAAAAAACATCGATATATTACTGATTTATAGTCTTCAAGCTCTCTTTTTAATAAATTCAATGAATTATTAGGTTTGTTATTATTATTTGTTTCAAATTAAATTGATATGAATGAAATTTAAATGAATTTTCACTCTTTTTCATTTCAATTCGTCGTAATTTTTATTAATTTTTATTTTATAGTGTATTTAATATTTGGAGGCCCAGTGCGATTGCCCTTGTTGCTCATATGATGGTACGGCACTGGCAGATTTTTCATTTTAAGAACAGATCGGCATTGTGTTAAACATATCGTCTGTTATAAACGTAAGTTTATTTTTCTAAAATTTAGTTAAAGATTTGGTTGATTGAATTCATATTGAAATTGACTATCCAACTTGCTTAGAGCCCAACAGATCACAAGAAATCTACAGAAGCAACAGTTTATTTTTTTATTTTTATTGTGCATATGTGAAGGGGCAAATGGAGAAGGATATTTAATTTTTTCCCAGTTCTATTTCAGCATTTATTCAAAAGCATAAATTTACAAACGTACAAAATCTATATTATAAATTCAAACAAAAACACAATTTCAAAATAAACCATCCGTAAAAAAATGTCTTTTAAACTTTAAACACATACAACTGATTTTTTCTGGCACTCTCCATCAACCTTTTCACATTTAATCGTGCAAGTCAAGCAGTGAGCACCTCTGCAGTGCTTGTAGATCAGATCTGGGCACATTGTCTCATCGATTTTCGCTAAGGAATTATCCAAATGTTCCTCTAGATAAAAATAAAAAATATTAATTAAAATGATGCTATGAACACATTTTTAGATAGAATACTTACCGAATTCTACTCCGACGAATTTTTCCTTTTTCTGGACTCCCAATAATGCACCGGAAAAGAGAGGAATGACAGCAAAAAGAGCAATAATGATGATTGTGAGCTTCATGACTGATTCATACGAGTGCTGAAATGGTATTTATATTTCGTCACTACTGTGGTATTGCAAATCGTGTGGTGGCCCACAGTGGTTTAACACGGTCCAAGAAGACAGCGTGTAGGTTACTACAGCTTTCTTGCGCAGCCCTCTTAGTAGAAATTACAAAAGTTTAGATTTTACTTACTTATCTGAAATGATTTCACTAATTGAATATATAATATTTTGTTAATAAATTTTAATTAAATAAAATTGTAAATTGATTAATCGTGGGGCTGAGAACATTGCGATTGAAATTATTGTTGTTTTTTCATGTAATCATTTTCACAAAAAGCAGGCCAGTTGCTGAACCAAATATCATTTCAATGATTTAATATCACGTTTTAAATACTTGTTGAAGAAACTCTTGATGAAATTGAATTCAAAATGCTTTCGAACTTTTTGGTACTTCCAATCATACATTTGCTTTGTGGAATTCTTTGAGTTGACGCGTTTCCACGGCTCCTTCGTCACAACGGGGACAGGGCGGCAACTTCACCTGGTTTTCAGATTTGGTGTTCATATCTACAAAAGCAAGAAGAGTTCGTTAATCATAAGTTTTAACTATTCGCTCCTCCAACAAAAATGAATGAAAAGATCAATAACATCTAACGTGCCTTTGCCTCACTTTAATTCTAGTTATGAGTAGTAGTTTTAAATAATTTAAATGTAACCAAAGTGAATATACGGTGTCTAAATACTGGGGGGGGGGGCATGTTACAGGTTTATCTAACTAAAAATGTTAGTAGAATTCGCAATTAAGAGTTTCTTATGAAAGTTTTTATCTAGCTCGGTGGTTGGCACAAAGAAAATTTAATTTTATTGCTTTTTACATTTTCTTAACCGACAATTATTCTTCACGATTATTCTTCAACAAATCGTTTTCCAATAGATACTCGTCTCAATGACTTATATAAATTTCTCCGTTAGTTTTATCTCCTTTTCCCGTAGATTCTTGCCTCGTTTTCCGTTCTACATTTTCTTCTGATTTTTGTCTAATTCGTTGTCTCGATTTTTGTCTGATTTCTCGGCTAACAGTTTCTCTTTATATAGATTGTTTTATTTGTGGCACTAGTGTTGATTACTTAGGGGAAGGAAAATGTTTATGCGCTCAGATAGTGTCCCCTAAGCAACCTTCATGGTTTGACAATCATCTCCCTTACAAGTGCCCGTGATGAAGTGTCACGTTGGTGATGCACACGCAGGTCGGAACTTACCAGCAGGTGAGCCCATGCGGTAGGACTACTCCCGGTAACATTTACGGTACGGGTTCTAGAGTGCGATAGAAGGACTTACCTCATTCGATTAACAAAACAGTACGACCCTGGTCCAAGGGGACGACTTTACTTATTCAATATCAACATAGTACATGACCATTTGAATTCCAATTCAGACAAACTTATCGACAATTATAAGGCATGAAGTAGACATTGAGAAGATTTATTGTATACGCAAAACCAAACGCTTCCAATGAGCCAATTACCAATGATAAAAAGATTTCAAATTTACACTGGATCCGGAATAATGTTCCTTCAATCACGAACGATATATATAGGTATATTTTATCGTCACTTACGAAAGCATTTCTCCCTCGGCTAACAGGGCGTCTATGTCTACTTGCAGCCGAGCATATTCCTGAGTGTGAAGTGTTTCGGATGGGATGATCCCATAAGTTTCCTTTGCGCCGGGCGAAATTGTCTTTGGGATTTTGTCCTTCGAAGCCTGAGCCACAAATAATGACGCTTCCAAAGCGGCGATCGCGTCTCGGCGCTTCTGGTTCTTCTCGGCCCGAGAGGGGCGTTTTTGTTTTTTCGACGACGTTGTAGCAGGCTCATTGATGAGACTAGGAATCGAAGTGGGAGTTGTATCTTTGTTGCTCGTTATCGGTGCACTAGATTCCTTTGATGACCCGGACAGGACTGGATCTGCTATGAGTGGAGAGTGACTTCCATGCCCAGTACAATTGGTTACTGGAAATTGTGATTCATCAACTCGGTGATGCAGAGGGAATACATTAGTCCCGTCCTTAATAGGATATTCCCGACTCTTCCCTGAATTTCGGATTCCAAAAAAAACCTTGTGCAGTGCCTCTGATCGAGCCTTGATGGTCAATCTCTGACATCTGCTTTCTTCAAGGAGACTGTCTCTACAGTGCTCCAATCTCAATATCTTGGTTTTCTATTCCTTCATTTGTGGCGGGGAGAACCACGTGCATTCGAATATTTCAATGCGTTTCTTCAAAGCCCTTATGTACTCGTGCAGTTTCTTTATGTCAGCATTTTTATCTGCACAGGAAAAGCAAGGTCTTGGCCCTTTCGGCGGTAGACTTGGCTCGCACATAACTAAAAGTAAATAAGGAACGTTTATCGAGATAGAAAAGAAATTCGGTCGCAGAAGATTATCAGACATTTTTATAACGATTCCCTTTCCCTTATCTTGTACACTATCTTGATGTACTTTACTCCATTCATTATACAAAGCAACTTTCATCCTGGGAATTTAAATCATTAAGGGTGAGATTTGATCAAAAATGAATCAATTATTCGAACATTGATGAGATTTTATTTTTTTTTATCATTTGCAATCTATGGGGAGGGCGTGAAAGGTTTTATCATTTATGGGGAAGTGATATTCTCGTTAGTAATTCTTGAAAAGAAATAGGTATTCATGAGAAAAATTTAGAAAAATTTAATTAATGTCATTATTATATAATTTTTACCGCTATGGGTTGTTCATGCAGTTAATTTGTGATTTTTTGTGATTTATTCGATCGGTCGTTGCTTAACGTGTGGGAATCTATATACTAAACAATTATCTGAGAAATTTAATGATGTTTATTCGAACTACCACCGTCTGATTTTGATTTGTTTATCTTAAACTTGGACGACTGCTGCCATCCTCGATACGGCTTCTAGATCTATGTAGTCAACAATGAAAGATGTAAACAACGCTGGTAAATTCATTTAAACCATCGCCTAATTCTATCCGAATTTATTTACTTTATAGATAATCGCTGTTTAATTTACTAAGGCAATTTTCAGAACGGCCTATACGATAAACATTTAATTTCGGTCGACCGGATGCATAGCTATCCTTGTTAATGTTCGTCGATTTAATGGATAGATGTTTAAGTTTACTTGACTGTAAATTGGGAGATGGAAAATCTATTGACGTTCGCTTCGTATCTAATTGTATATACCCAAAAATGGATTGGTAAATTTCTGTGCAAAAATCGTGCGATTTCCTATTTAACGATGAGGAATAACGAAGAACCGGACGTCTGAAGCAGTTATCCGTTCCATAGCAAAGCTGATCGTCTTATATTTGAAATAGCCGTTGATGACTATCTCAATGAATTTTATGATGACCAAACTTTTTCTACAGTTCCTGCAATCCTCTAACTATCGAAATGATTGGAAATTTGTAAAGACTCGTGGTACTACTCTCGAAAATTTCTGTGATCGACGAATTTATGCTGACTGCCACTCGATGAAGGCACTTATTTCATTAAAGCCCTTAAAAATTTTATGCATCTCCTAAGCGGTTTTTCCACTTACCATGGCTCACCTGGGGACCGCCGGTATTGCTACCGACCGTCGCCAGACCACCACGATATACGGATCGACCGTAACTATGAACATCAATAAATCATAAATACGAAAATGTAAATAAATAAAAATTGGGTAGACAAGTTCATTGTTTTTAATAAATCATAAATATATTAAATTTACCTGACGACCATGTCCTTTGGATTCTGAGTATGATGCATCGCATGCGACTTTATCAATAAAGTTCAATTTTTCCAACAACATTCCAATTGAAATCCTCCGATCGTTCTTCGTCATAATTTCTTCATACAATTTCTCTCTGGTTATTTTATCATTATGGTCTAATTGCATATCCTTAGAAATTTTCAGCATTATTAATTCATGATTCTCATATCTTCGGTTCATGATAATCATACTCAGAGCTTCCAAACGGCACCGTCGCCAGTCCCGTGAAGAGAACAGAAAAGGCATGAATACTATCAAATGTGATATTTTAATAAATGAAATTTATACATTCATAAAAATTTACTACTGATACTTATTCATAAAATAAAACCATCAATAATTATAAATCATTAGTTGGTTTTTTAAAGGGCTTTTCTCAAACTGTTAGACTGAACTGGATATATTGATCTCCGAAGCGATTTTAGTAACTAAAGTTCTAAAAATTCTCGTATTGCTCTCGTGATAGGTCGTAATAGAGTTGATTCTTGTTAGTAATTGTTCTTGAGTTCCTATAAGTTGATTCCTGTAGTGGAGTTTTCTGTAGAAGTTATTCTTAAATTCTGCAATGATTTGTTAGACGTTTTCTGTAATAAATAAATGTTACCTGTAATGATTTATTAGAAGTTGAATGAATGCCTTAGTGTTTCCTTATATGGTATATTTTGTCCAATCAGGACTAAGTTATGTTGAGTTTTGGCTATTTTTCTTTATTTCTTATTTTTTAATTGTTTTTATTAGGTATTATTTTGTTTTATTTTGCTACTTTATTGTTTTGTTTATTTTCTATATTTTTGTATAATTTTGTAGATTTTCCATTAATCTTTTTTGTCTGTAATGATCTGTTTCTAATTTTCTTCTAATTTTATTTAATATTTTATGTCCTTATTTTGGGTTTTTCCATATTTATGCTTTGTTCTTTTAATTCTTATTTTTATTAAATTATTTTTCTCTGTTGTCTATGGTTAATATCTTATTTCTGCATACTTAATTCTGTTTCCTGTGATTCTTATTTTTTAACTGTTTTTTGTTTTATTTTATTATGTATTTATATTTTCTTATTAATTCTTTCCACTCTCCTTATTTTGAGTTTGTTTTTACTTAGTTTATTTAATGTTAACTTTATTTGCTTATTCATTTTTAATTTCGACTTTTTCCTATATCCATTTCAGTCTAACGCCACTTCCAATTCAGCCCAACACTAGAGATAATCAAATGTTTCCCACTTCTCTTTCTCCCGCATTTTCCGACTGTTCCCGTTTTATTTCTGACAGATGTCGAGATATGTTTTTTCTTTTTCCTTTTTTGTTAGGCCGACTTATACCAGCAATTCCAATATCTTTGACAAACTATTCTGTTTTTGGAATTTGAAATTCCTTTGTACTAATTAATTAATAATGACCTTTGTTTTGCTTTCTTGTTTGTTTTCTTTTTCTCATTTCTTTTTTATTTTGTTCCCTTCTCCGAGTTCCTCTAAATCATCCCGTTTGTCTTGACGATTTTCACCCAGGTAATTTACTCATTTATTATATTATCTGCTATTTAGGTATCCTCAACAGTCTCCTTTCGACTGATATTGGCTATGATTTTATTTAATTAATTTTTTATTGAAATTAGTTTTAATCCTTAACTATCCCAACATCTGATGAAAAGTATGAAACTTGATTGATGATCTTCAAAAACAGATGTCATATTGTAATACTAATCAATTTTATTGAAGATTAGTTACATAGATTACAACAAGATTGTGCAACAATCATTAATACCATTTTCATTAATATTTCTTTTCTATAGTAGTAATTTTCTCACTGAAAGCTGAAATCTTCATGGTTAATTATATAATTTGCATGTTGCATCTTTGCGAAATTGTTGGGTTATTATTTATTAAAGTCGGTTGTCTGACTCCTCGTGTCCCTTTTTAAACAAATTACTAAAACCCAAAACAGAAGAACTTTATTCAAATTTTACCACAATTACAATTAGTCACTATATTTGCACCTTTCTTTAAAGATATTTGTTTATCGCAATGTAAGTTGTCCAAGGGGTAATGACCTTTTCTGGTACGATATAATTCTTTTTAGCTCTACTTGAATTTTTTCTTTAGTTTTCCTTGGAGTTTCCTAAATCTTCTGTTATCTGTTATTGTTTTCTTCGACTAACTAGTTTTTCGTCTCTTTTCAACTTTTTCTTTTATACTTTTCTGAGAAAACATTTATCTAATATTTAGTAAACATTATATGAAATCTCTTGGAGGATTATTGGAATCATAACGATTTAATTTTTTACTCTCAACTGGCGCTCTGGTGAATTTGCTTCAACTAGTTTTGATAATTATCTAATCAGTCCGGGTTTTTATACCAGTTGTAGGTAGATGTGAGTCCCTTACGACACTATTAGTTACCGCACACTGGTTAGCAACCGAGGTCTCTAACCCCCTCTTTTTAAGGTCAAGTCGCGATTATTGATTTTTTTTTTAAATTATTTTTATTGATATTAAGGTGCATTTATTGATTATTATCTGATCGATTCATAGTTCTATGAGAAATGCTAATAAATCCTTGGTAGAATTGAAGTAAAAGTAAATTGTCGACCTTAAATGTGAGTCGTAAGCTATCCGGTTCTATCGATCCTATCGAGAGGTTCAGCACAATTTCAACCTCACAATTCCCGCCAATCAACTCACCTGATGAATAAGCACAAAATAACAGTCAAACTAGAAACATTTTATTCTGTAAAAAGAATCAAAGTATTGCTGATAAAATAATAATGTGGCGGCCCAGCATTGTGTCAAACACGGGCATTTCAGCGGCACCCAAGATAATCGATAATAATAATAATAATAATAATAATAATAATAATAATAATAATAATAATAATAATAATAATAATAATAATAATAATAATAATAATAATAATAATAATCAAAAACACAGGCACAATAAAGTTTCATTGGATAAATCAATGGAAAATAAGTGATCTCTATAATTCTCCAATTCAATACAGGTGACAGCACGGGTAACACAGCAGAGACAATCTAGAATAAATAAATATATGTTTGATATCGCTGAGCGATTAATTAGATTATTATTTAAACAAGTTCACAATCAATAATTCAATATCGCACGAAATGTTTTAGCAATGACACATTTATCAGCTGGCTGCCATTTGCAATTAATTTATATGAACGATCGGTAAATGAGTATTCTGATCCCCATTTAGTGGAGAATATATGGAAATAGATTGAAAAGGACAAACCTAGGAATAGCGCGATAACCATTGGGAGGGCGCCGATAACACAGTATGAACCCTAGTAGAGGACCTAGATGACTATGGGATATTTGGCTTGAATTTTTTTGGAGAACCCACATAAATTATTTTTAGGAGCGAATGGGGCTAAAAAAAATTTTTTTTTAAATTTTTTTTTAAAATTATTTTTTACTAAAAAGCCTAAAAACTAATTTTCAATGATAAAATTGTAAATATTTCTCTCGCCAAGTATTATGGAAATAGATTGAAAAGGACACGCCTAGAAATAGCGCGATAACCATTGGGAGGGCGCCGATAACACAATCGGCATTGACAAAACAAGGTACCCTTCCTGTCGGTTACACAAATGAGAATGAACGATTTCATTTTTTAGATCAATAAATTCAAATTATATTTATATTTATTGATCGATTGTCATTTACTGGACAGGAAGTGAAAATATACGAAAGAGAATTAATTTTTACTCTATTCAATGAGGTTTAGAAAATTGACGAGTTCCCTGTGAACTGCAATCAGTTTCACATTTCATGAGACCAGATATTACAGAAGAATCAAATAATATACAATTCCAATCATTAAATATCGATCCTGCCATCGGAAGGAATATTTCAGACTACTCACACTTTTACCTAGGACTCAAAACCTGTTATTGTTTAGGCAGTAAATTTATGAATATCCCGTGCAATTATTATCATAAATTGTTATTGATTAATATTAATTATTATTGATTATTATATAAAAGCATGAATTATTTAATTATTATAAATTATTATTGATTATTTAATTATTATTGATTATTATATATTGCTATGGATTATATAATTATTATAAATAATTATTGATTATTATTATTGATTATTTAATTAGTATTGATTGTTATATATTACTATGGATTGTATAATTATTATAAATCATTATTGATTATTTAATTATTATTGATTATTATATATTGCTATGGATTATTTAATTATTATAAATCATTATTGATTATTATATATTACTATGGATTATATAATTATTATAAATTTTTATTGATTATAATTATTGATTATTTAATTATTATTGATTGTTATATATTACTATGGATTGTATAATTATTATAAATCATTATTGATTATTATTATTGATTATTATATATTACTATGGATTATATAATTATAAATTTTTATTGATTATAATTATTGGTTATTTAATTATTATATATTACTATGGATTATTTAATGATGATTGATTATTATAAATTATTATTGGTCATTAATATTAATAATTATTCTTACAATTTTGTTTTCAAATTATTTATCAACATCGCCTGTAACACGAGAAGACACGAGTTCTCTCTTTGTTGGAGGAATAAGATGATCAGGAAGTATTCCAGGAATTTCTTCATTGTCTAGTTTCAATCGTACCAAATACATGGCAAGAGCAAATTCGTCCTCATCAAGAGCACCATCCAAATCGATATCCGATAACTTCCATATTTTCCCAAGAATATTGTATGGCAATTTTGTTTTGACAAGATAATCTTTAGCAGTAGTGCCGTTGATTTTCCCATTGACTGGTTGTAAGCGTCTGAAGGTCTAGTAGCAACTGCATTTAATTTGTATTAAGCCAGTTTGAATTTACTTCATCGAATTCATTCTTATACTTGGCAACGGCCCATTCGGTGTCGAATTTGCCTCGGTTGATGCCTTCACTCGCACCGATTCCAAACGGGTTATCATGCTGCACTTCGAAAGCGCCTCCTTTCACTGGATTGGTAAATTCATTTTGAGTGATTTGTTCCTGATATCATTACAATTATTAATATTTTATCTAAATCCAATTGAAAACTTTTATTGTTAATTGATTTAGTAATAGAATGAATATATCAAAATTAATAAATTTCACCTGGAATCCAGGTCCTGGATCATATAAGTGCCTGAAATCAATAAAATCATTTTGTTCACCTTTGATTTGAATTGTTTTTTACATTTAGATTTAGACAAGTGTGAATATTATTTTTTCAGTTTTGATCGATTTCGATTTGGTGGGATTTTGTGTGCTTTGTTCTATCGATTTTGGAAATATGATTGGAATTCTTGGAAGTTTTTTAGAATTGATTTATAATTTTGGTAATTCGGGTTGTTTTTGAATTTTCGACCTTAGTGAAATATGTTAGATAATGAATGTTTGATATGTCGTATTTCAATGAACAAGATAGCGAAGAGATGTCTTTTCAGCAGTGAAACTCGTCCATGTGATCGTGCCTCAACAAGATCGTTGCAAAATATTAATTGAAGTAATGTAAATGTCATAGATAATCAAGATTTTTATGAATTCGTTTATACGTAATTCGTTTATTGTATTTCAAAATTTATAATTGACATTAATTCAATTTTTCAAAGTTTATCAAAACGATTGGAAATCAACGATTTACTTTCTGTAAATCATGAAATGACAGAAGAGGAACTCCAAGATATGTTTATGAAATTTCCCCAAAAATTTAAAGATATTCGTAAATTTAGAGAAAGGAAATAAAAGAAAGATTGAAAGGTATTTTGGGGAAGAACATTGCTAAATTTCAGGAGATTGACAAGGACTATCTTATAGTCGAAAATTCTTTCATTAAATACATTATTTGCAGAAAAAGGCTTAAATTATCATTTTATTGTTTTAAATAATAATAATAATAATAATAATAATAATAATAATAATAATAATAATAATAATAATAATAATAATAATAATAATAATAATGATAATTTATTTAATAATAATATTTTATTATTTAATAAATCGACTATATTTGGCATTTGCATAAAATATCTATATTTATTGGCCCAAATTACACAAAAATGCGTCTCTATTCTAGTTCCATTCAATATACAAGGCCATATTTATAATATTCGAGACTATTTGAAAAATGGATAGATAGAATAAACAGATAAATTTTAGATATTTTTTTTGATATTCTCGGCAGTTTTGTCACTTTCTCAGAAGCAATATTTCATACAAAATCTTGATGACAATCCCAAACCATCTCTAAATATGCTAGTTAAAATAAATCTGTTTTCCTAAAAAAAACCTAAAAAAAGCATTTTTTCTCGAGATATTCTTGAGAAAATTGATAAAAATATAAAGTCGTAATTCTCAAGAAATATGCAAAAAATATAATTAGTGTATTATTTGAATAACATTTTCTGTTATTTTAGGAAATTCATCATTGTCTCTAAGTGGTTATTTTATATGTAATAATTCAAGATAGTATATTTAAATAATAAATAAATTTTCAGTTTTGAGCAATTACTATAACTAATTACATCGTGAAATAACAAATTGAAGGTATTAGGAATTTTGGGAAGGAATTTAAAATATTTGAAGCAAATGGGAAGAGAACCTCAAATATGCAGAATCTTTTGAATGCACTTCTGACCATTAAACCAACTTCTAAGCAAAATGAGCGGAATTTTTCAATCGCAACAGATTTTGTTACCAAAAAAAGGACGAGAATGGAAGATTGAACTTTTTTATTTTTATTTTGTGTATAATAAAAATGTGAATTTCAGTTTATATTATAGTGCAGTTTATATTATATTTTGATAAGTTATTTTCTCAAGAAATCTCAAGAAATTAAAAAGGTTGAGAAATGTGAAACACTACTTGTATATATAACATAATATTCAACCAATACACACCAAAAAGCTGAAATAATACCAGTCTACGGGCAATATGAAATATTATAAAAAGTAGTGGAAAATCTATATATAGATTGCCAAATACTGACATGAAAAAGAAATATAATGTAATATATTACTTATAATTTGTCAGAAAAATATTATTGTATAATGAAATAAAGCTCGATAAGATGATATCCTGTTTTGTTATTTTCTTGAAATTTTATTTAAAAAATTCACATTTTAAAATTATTAATCTTGCCTACTATCAGATAAATACAAATCCAGTACTCACTTTCGGAATCATTTGCATGAGCTTAGCGATATCATTGGCCAACATGTCGTCCACAGTATCAATTAATTTCTGTTTCAATGTTGGGAATGCTTTAAAATCATGATCTGGCAACAGAGTCCGCATTCGCTCGATTTTTGGAAAGTCACCCGGAGAAATACTGTGCTGTCGAGATATTCTATCGTAGATTCCTTGAAGGTTTTGTATTAATTCTTTCTTTTTATTGTCTTTTCCAATTAGAGCTGGCATTTCATCATGAAGAGCACTGATAATGTAAGCGTGCACCTGAAGTTGAAATAGGAGTAAAGAATGAAGAGAAAAAATAATTATTCTGAAATAGAAATGGGCTTCAGATGAAAACATCTATCCCATAATTAATGATAAAAAGGTTTGCAGTGTGATGGGTTTTATATATATTTCCAATTTCACCACTGATTTTTTTCCATTGTATTTATTAAAAAGCTTGAAAACTATGAATTAGTATATATATATATATATATATATATATATATATATATATATATATATATATATATATATATATATATATATATATATATATATATATATATATATATATATATATATATATATATATATATATATATATATATATATATATATATATATATATATATATATATATATATATATATATATATATATATATATATATATATATATATATGATATATATATATATATATATATATATATATATATTAGTATATATATATATATATTAATATATATATATATATATATTATATATATATATATATATATAATATATATATATATATAGATTATATATATATATCTATTATATATATATATATAATTATATATATATAATATATATATATATATATATAGTATATATATATTGCCAATAAATACAAAAGCTTTTAAGAGCTAGAAATCATGCAATAATGAAAGATGGTTATTGAATAAAATGTACAAGGTTCAAGTTTTTTTTATTTACACGGAAAAACGCAATAATTTATTGTCTAACGCAGCAGATAATTACATCGCCAATAATGTTTGTTGAGCTTACATTGATTGTAAAATCCTGGACAGCAATAAACCCTATATCAAAAGTATATGACCTTTATTATTTAGAGAAATGTACAAAATCATCAAACCGTAGAGAATTTGACAAATCAAAATAAATATAATGGTATCAGTAATTATAGAGTTCCGATCCTAATCAGCTTCCCACCAGAAATATACCAAACAGTTTCATCCCAGTATCCAATTCGAAACAAGATATGCAAGTTAATAACCGATATCAAATTTATTCTGAACTTATTGTAGCACATTCCAATAAATTTGATCATTTGATAGGAACGAGTCACAATATCAATAGGTAATATGCACAATATAATCATTTGTGCTAATAATAATAATACACTTATCATTCTGAATAAGGTTCAATTGGGTTCATGTGTGATTATAGCTTAATCTCATTATAAGGGATATTGGAGACGTGAAGAGGATCATGCTACAGTCTTAATTTACGTGGTATGATAACCCAATGCAATCATACATTATTTCAAATTTTCGTAATATTAGATTTAGAACACTGAGATACCCTTCCAATTATTGAATACGTATTAGCGCAAATATAAGACTAAATCCATTTTTACCGAAAAAATATATTAAAAAAACATTTTAAGATCCTTCATTCTGTGACTAATCATTAACGCAAATGCCCGACAATCGAAAGATCCGTAAGTCGACTTTTGTTTTTAATGATATTTCTGGAGAAACCTTCGTTTTATGTTTTTATAATTGTTACAGCGTCACCTTTTCGCTTGCTGTTCTGTTGTATATATTTCAATGAACTCATTTTAATGACTATATTTAACAAACTTTAAATAAAAAATAAAGAAAAAATACAAAAATAAAATTCAAAATATCAAACAAATGGTACTTTGTCGTATTTCCCCACAGTTAAATAATTAGTTAAATAAATAAACAAAAAAAATACATTGAATACGACCAATTCCTTTGTGACCTGTACTCTTATGGCAGGGTTCGGCAAACCAAGGCTCGCGAGCCTTTGTAGGCTCTTTAGTCTCTTAGGTATGGCTCTTCCAGAAAAAAGTAAAATTTATTTTTGTTTAAAACAAAAAAATTTTGAAAAAAAATATTTTAAGTGATCCGAATCTACTAAATTCTTGTTAGAAATTACCAGGAAAGCATAATATTAAATAAAACGTCGTAACAGTTATTTTATATTGCAAAGATATATTATTTGAAAGATATATTATTTTTTATAGATTTTAAATGATAAAGACTATTATAAGTGATATTCATTCTTGATTTCTTTTTCATTAATTTATTATACTGTCTAAAAGGTTTTGAAAGATATACTTAAAGGTTAAAAGAAAGGTTATAGATCATAAACTTCTAAAGTGTCTGAAAAAATCGAATAAATGTTTAATCTCGTTCGTTTTATCTGTAAATATTTACCTTCAGTTTCAGGATTGTAAGTATTTGGTATTGGTGGCTTTATTATTATAAAATTAGACATTATTTAGGTATCATATTTACCATAGCTACAGACAAAAAAAAGAAAATGGAAGACAATTACCGTGAGTTTCAAATTGAATGGATTGAGACTTACGCATTTATTAAAAACCTAAATGATCTTCCCACTTGTCTTATTTGTCAGGCAACATTATCTCAAAATAAAAAATCAAATTCGGAAAGACATTTTATAACCAAGCATATTCTGTTTAGTACCAATTATCCTGTCGGTGATACAAGGAAAAAAGCTGTTGAAGAACTTCAGAAAACACAGGAAAAAACAAATACTGTATTTAACCACTGGATGAAGTCTTCTAATGATATTAACACCGCAAGTTTTGTGATTAGCCAAGAGATGGCTAAGAGAGGAAAACATTTTACAGGCAGTGAAGACATAAAAAATTGTTTTATAAGTGCATCGGAAGTGCTATTTCGACATTTCAAAAATAAAAGTGACATACTAAAAAAATTAAAGCTACTTTTTTCGGCTAAAACAGTAATGTTCTCGAATATAACCAAGCAGCAAGTCGAAGATCTTCAATTAGCTTCAGCTTTATCAATAGCAGTTGATGAGTCCTGTGATGTAAGCGATATAGCACAAGTTTCACTTTTTGTACGCTATATTTCTCCCATGGGTCTTTAAGAACTCCTAGGAATATTACCACTTAAATTTCAAACCCGCGGGGAGGATATTACAAATGCTGCAATTAAGAGCTTTGAAAAGCATCACATTCCAATTGATAAAATTATTTCCGTGTCAACAGATAGAGCGAAAAGTATGACTGACACAAAAAACGGCTTTGTTGCTATTTTAAAAAAGAAAATTAACCATGAAATACTTCCTTACCACTGTATAATACATCAAGAAGCGCTTTGTGCGCAAACATTCCCAGAGGAAATGTGCAGTATTATGGGATTTGTGATAAAAATCATTAATTTCAATATGGCCAGAGCCCTTAACCATCGCCAAATCAAAGAATTTTTACTGGAAACGGAAAGTGAATACGGTGATATTTGTTACATAATAAAATACGTTGGTTGTCAAGAGGAAACGTCTTGAAACGTTTCGCTTCCATAATAACGGAAATAAAAACTTTTCTACTCGAGAAGGATGCTAACTATCCAGAATTAATAAATGATCATTGGATACAGAAGTTTTACTTTATGGTAGATGTAACATCCCATCTTAACAAGCTTAATCACAACTTGCAAGGCAAAGGAAATACAGTTTTTTTCAATGTTAGAAGTTATTTTGTTTGAAAAAAAGCTATCTCTTTATGTGCAGGATTTTGAGGAAATTTTTTGGAAATTCACTTTCCAAGCCTTTTAAATTATTACCAAAAAAGCAACTGTGATATTGACCATCTTCTATTTTAAAAGAACATTTTTGAATATGGGAGAAGCTTTTCTCAATAGGTTTCAGGAATTCAGAAACAGCAAACCCACTTTAGCTTTTGTTAAAATGCCTCTTAATGCTGATGAAACTAAATTAAATTTTTCTCCATTCAATATTGATGTTGGCAAATTTCAAATGGAATTATTAGATTTGAAAAACAAAGAATTATGGAGCTCAAAATTTGATCGCCTTTCTGCTGATTTGGAAGAATTAGAAAAAAACAAATGTGAACTTGCTTCCCATCATAAATGGTCTGCTCTAAAGGATTTACAGAATGAGGATTTATTAATTTTTAACACTTGGAATAGTATTCCCGACTCATATAGTAAATAGAGAAAATTGGCTTTTGCAGTTCTTTCCATTTTTTGTTTCTACATACATATGTGTACAAACCTTTTCCCGGTATGAACTTCATCAAAAGTAAATTGAGGGGTCATCTTACAAATGAGAACTTAGAGTCATGTTTAAAATCAAAAACAACGACGTACAAACCGGACCTACACAAACTCTCTAAAGATATGCAAAGCCATTGTTCACATTAGTGTTCTTTATCAAATATATAATAAAAATTTATGAATGTTATTTGAATTAAATATGTTGTGTGAATATGATTCAAATTATGATAAGAATTTTATTATAACTAATAATTTATATTAATCAACAATTAATCATTAATTAATTACATAATAACATAGTCATACTATATTAATAATTTCAATCGTATTAAAGTCATATTTAATATTTAATATCAAAAAACACGTCGAAGATATTCAAAATTCTTTATAATTATTAATTTGAATTTAAAATAAATGTACCAAAATTTCTTGTTTTTGTGTGTATATGCATTTGTACAATTATATAACAATTATATATTTTTAAATTTTTCCAAAAAAATAATAACATCGACGATATTTTTATATAATTAGAAATTCTGTGAATATTTATAAAGAATAAATAAAACTGAAATATGAATCAAAACAAATTTGATTAAAGAACGAAATTCGAATTTATTCTAGATGGTTTCTGTGTAATTTGTCAATGGGCTCCTTGTCTGGTGTTCCGTACCCGTTACCTGATACTTCTTTTATAACTCTTTTAGACATTTTTCAGAAATAAATATATATTGTATTAAATTTACGTTTTTATATATTCTTCAGATATATGTAAAAAGAAAAACTAATATAAAATACTCCCGGTTATATCGTTTCTTATCAAGCTTCCTGATTAAAGATATTTTATGATAGGAAATCATTTCATATTGGAAGAGTTAATTTTAACTAAGAATCAGTCAGTTGTAATTTAATGTTGTCTGTAACTATTAGATATAAAAAATTATGTGGGTGGGAAGGAGTAGACCTTCTTGAACGTACCTTGTTCATAGCTAAGGCTCTCCAGAAAAAATTAATTGTTGTGCTTCTGATATTTGGCTCTTTTAACAAATGAGTTTGCCGACCGTTACCCTAGAGGGTCAAAATATCCTGTTGGATAAACTCAGGCTGTATGTAAATGTTTTTAATATTTTTAACAAATTATTTAACTGTAGGGAAATACGACAAAAGTACCAAATTAAAATTTTTTCTTTAGTCAATAAAATATTGATAATTTGTCATTATAAATATTCAATTTGTTAATTAATGAATTAATTCTAAAATCGAATAAATACAAATTATCGATAATGGGGCGGAAGAGTTAAATGCCAATAATATATATATGATATTTTTTTCAATCGAATCCGGTAATGTAAAAATTATAATAATTAATATCAAACCTTAGCCAATCTGGCCCGACGAATAAAATCATTTAACTTCCGAACTGTAGAATTTCTGGGTAATGAACGCAAATCCTCGAATAAATCCTTTTCTTCTAATTCAAATAATTTCCTATTGGTATCGAAATGAAGAGGTTGATCCCAGAAAGACCCAATATAAACTCGAGCTACTTCCGGGGTGTAAAGGACCTTACCCAAGCTCCACATTAATGCTCCGTAAACTCGCATCAATTGCTGACTGTCGACCATGTCAGATTTGTTGAGCACTATTCGAATTTTTTCTTCATAACCCTACCATAAGACAATTACTAACGAAATTAATAGTAATTGGCTGATTTATTCTGTATTATTTCTAATGAAATTTAAACATCGAGTGCTGAAATTTTCTTATTTGTATTAATCCCTTCATCACAAGAACGAATTATCCATCGTGTCAACTGTGCCGAGGCACAGAGCTCCGAAAACTCGTATTTCCAATTTTCCCTTATCCGACTCCATATATGATTTTTTTATTTAAAAAATAAATACGTCATGACAGCATTACCAGTTGTTATATTATTAGCAAGAGAAAATATTAATTAAATAAATAAATCAGATTATTATTAAAAAATATTTATTTAAAAATATTTAATGATCAATCGGAAATAAAAAAATTCAGGCAAACGTGTTTATCTACGTGAAGTACTTAAACGTAAGCGAAAAGTTGAAAAGAAAGAAAAAGAATTAGTTAACAGTCAGAACATGAATTTGTTTAAATTTGGATTTACAACGAACACTGTTAACTATCAGTCGGAATCGGATATGAAAATCATATAAACTGACATGCTTTGTTCAGATTATTAAAAGTTAAACCTAGCTTCCGAAGAAGCTGAAATGTTATTTAACTCTGAAGGAATTCATGAAGAAGACAATAGTGATGAGATTCATTTAATTCATCCTCAAGTTAATCAAGTGGCTGAAGCGGTTGATGCTTAAAATCAAAACTTATTATTGAATATTGAAGAATCGGTACTTCCGTGTTATCTTACCGCCAAAAATTAAATTATAAAATACAATAAAAATAACAATATAAAAAATGAGAGAATACATTATTGATGACGTTATTGAACATTATTGAACATGAATTTATTAAGGCTATCGGCGTTAGTAAATGACAAAGCCAGTGCTGTGCAGTTTTTGCAGTAACATGGAATTTTGCACAACCCGCGTATTTGTAGCAATAATCACGCCATGACTTCGTCACTTAATGACCATCACGACCGCTGGCGTTGTAAGAAACGTGAATGCCGGGAAGATGTACAAGTTCGACGAGGAACATGGCTACAAGGCTCCAAATTGCCTTTCAGACAAATTGTACTGTTCATTTATTGTTGGTCAAAGCAGTTGACAAGTATTAATTTCTGCGAAAATGAACTAGATATTGGCGAAAGCAGTGTCGTTGACTGGAACGTGTATCTTAGTGAGGTCTGTGCAAATACATTACTGGTTAATCCAATGATAATTGGAGGTCCTAACACAACAGTTGAAATATGTGAAAGTTTATTTTCACGGCGCAAAAACCAAGTCAGTCATGTATTTCCCCAACAATGGGTTTTTGGTGGTATTTGTAAAGAAATATTATAATTAAAAAACATTCGAACACTTGAAAATTCAATGAAAATGACTCTCACGTGATTATTCTCTGATATCATCAACAGATAATTATCAGTATTCATATGGGAAGGGTAGTATACGTTTTCGAGGAGATAAATTGAATGATAAGGAAGAGGATTTTAATAAATATCCGTTTAGTGAAAATTCCATAAATAAATATACATATTGATAACCATAGATATTAAATTATGTGATCATTTTGTCTACTCATTAGACAATCAAATTATCATCGGGTGGGGGGGGGGGGGGGGTGTTCCAGGAACATATTGTAACCCTGGACAATAGACGGCTGAAATGGACTGTTGAATCACACATAACCTTGAGGAATTGACATAAACAGCTTGAGAATTGAATTTAAGATAATTTAAAATCCTCAATCAAATGCTACATGGAAGAAAGTATCAAATCATGTTTCAATTAACAAAGAAACTAATTTCAGATTAATCTAGGTTTAATGTGAGCGAGTCTTTGAAATTAAACAGTTTTTCGCTAATTCGATCTTATTTGAAACACGAACTTATCAACTACTCTTGTGTTTCATACAACAGCTGTGTTAGAGGTGAATTAGGAGGAGAGCTACCCAAGGGAACCAAGCAATAAGGAGCAGGTATCGTGAAAATATGTTTGGAATTACCATTAGCAAAATAAACAAATGCCTGCGAATCTACGATTGAACGTTTAGCCTTCAATAACCTTGAAGAATGATTTCAAGAAACGAATGAGAATGTTTTCAATATGAAGCAATGCAATATTAATTCTGTTCAAATATAGATGTTCAAAAGAGGAAAGATGGACACCGTTCACACTAAGAGTTTCTGTATTTATCTATATCATATAGGTTTCATCGGCACTTGATATGTAAGTTAGATTGCAAAAATTAATAAACCGGCCCCAGGCAAACGGACCAAATATTTCCCAACTGGGCACAATTTCAATTATTACGTCAACGATTGACACGTAATAAATTCAGGATTAAATTACCCATACGGATACAATCCAATAGAAATTGACGACAGGAAATTACTAGTTGATTATGTATTAATCGCATGCTACCACATTCCATTCTCCGGGCAAATTGGGAGAAATTCCTATAAACATGTTTTTTTATTATGAATAAAATTGAAACTTGCAGCAAAATCTTATCATATCTTTTACTAATTTTATTTAATTATTACTATTTTCTTTTCATTTTTTAATAATAATTATAATAATAATGATGATAATAATAATAATAATAATAATAATAATAATAATAATAATAATATTATTATAAGAACTTTTATTACTTCCAATTTCACCACTGATTATTTTTTCCATTGAATTTATTAAAAAGAGAGCTTGAAGTAATATATCAATGTTTGTTGATACTCACGAATTTTTGGTACTGCCATTTTTCAAACAAATCTTCCCAATGAATGAAGAAAATACCAAAGATAAAATTTTGAACATCGCTATGAACGCAAGGCCGCCACAATCCAGTTATCCCTGTGGTAACAAGGGAGTGGCAAAAATCATAGCAAAGAATGAAAACATTCAAAATTCAGAAAAAATCAACAAAATTCTAGATTTAATTCTAGAAATGAAAGAAGAACGTCAGAAATTAATTCAAAAACTAGAAAATCTGGAAAAAATGATCCAAAACTATGCCAAAAATGGTTTAAAATATAATAAACCAATAATAATAATAATAATAATAATAATAATAATAATAATTATTATTATTATTATTATTATAAGAACTTTTGATTTTCACCTGATTTTTTTATCATTTTCAATCGCCATTATATTCATTAAAAAATTTACTATGAATCAGTGAAGAAATCGATGTTTTTTATATTTACCAAAAGGGTGTGTCGAAAATTCGTAAATAATTATAGTAATAATAATAATCAATATTAATAAAAATTAATAATATAATAATACTTAACAATAATATATAATAATAATCATTATTATCAATATTAATAATTACTATTATTAGCAAAAAGATCCTAAAATCGGTAATGGAATGAAAATATTGATTATTATTGAGCAAAGTGTTTAGAAACAAGTGAAAAAGTATATAATAATATGAAGGTGATAGCAATGGTTATAAATCTTAATGCAAATACAGATTTACTCATTTACTTGATTAAATGATATATAATGGCGGAATTTGTTCTTTCGAATCAAATAATGCATAGAATTTTGCAATTCTATTATTAGTTTGGTATTATTATGCGTATCTTCATCCGCGAAAAAGCCATCCGCAAGGCAAATGAATCACCACTGATATTAAATATAAAATAGGTTCTGTGTGAAAGTTTATAAGCAAGTTCAACAAAAGTTAAATTTATAATTAATTAAAAATAATTATTAAATAAAATAAATTGAAAATAAAGATGAAATAAATGCAGTTATTTAAATAAAATTTAAATTTTTAAATAATAAAAATTAAAGAGGTGAAAATTAAAATAAAAAATATTGAAAAATCAATATTTAAAATATTAAATACAAATAAAGTTTAGAAATCATTAAATTCAAAAATTGTAAATAAAATAATAAAAATTATTAAAAAAGTTAATTATAAAAATAAAATGAAAATATGTAAAAGTCAATCAAAATTTAATTAAAAAATCAATAATAAAAAACAATTTTATTATTGACGTT
Organism: Schmidtea polychroa; assembly: GCA_959609185.1. Taxonomy (NCBI): domain Eukaryota; kingdom Metazoa; phylum Platyhelminthes; order Tricladida; family Dugesiidae; genus Schmidtea; species Schmidtea polychroa. Next base: position 86,566 of record CAUHTR010000657.1, on the reverse strand, counting down.
TTGTATTTTATTTATATTTATTAGCGACAACTTCATATTTTATTATATTTATTTTAATTATAAAAAATCAATACAAATATTAATAATTAATTGGAAATTAATTAAAAACGATTATTAAATAATTTGATGAACTTCAATAAGCAATCCTGGGGAAATTTGTGAAATATGAGATCAAAATAAGAGAACCCTTATAAATCATTATCTGCATTGTGTGAACCAATTTACCTTTAATAATTCGATAACTCGACGAAATTCATCGGATATATCCAATTTATGAGCATCAAATAGAAGAATGATTCTGTCTACTCGTTCCGCAAACCACTCAATTACTTCAGAGAAGCTGTAGCCTCTATCCAATCGTTGTTTTTCGCCACTCAGAATTCCAGGTGTGTCAATTATATTGATCGATTCAAGCACTGGATTTTTAATCATTGAACATTGAAATCGAGTGAGGAAATTATTTCCAAATTTCGATAGAGGACGAAATGGCCGCTTTGGATCGACAACTAATGCGTTACCGGGTATAGTACCTTCTTTTTCTTCATACATTATTGCAATAAACTTGTCTGTTGTTGGCTCAGGACCAATACGAATGCCAGGAAAATCTTGTTCCAGTAGATATCGGATAAATGTCGTTTTTCCCGTTGAATATTGGCCCAACAAAAGAACCATTGGTTTTGAATCGAAATCACCGGTTTCCAATGACGAAGAATGAAACTCGTGAAATTTATATTGTTTTTCTAAAGGCAATAGCTTTTGAGAATATAACTTGTTCAGACTTTGTATGACATTAACAAAAATTTCTTCGTGTTTTGGTTTGTTAGATTTGAATAAATTCATTTAAAAAATGTTTCAATTTCTTCCCTGTATAATTTTACAAGACAACTGATTGCAATAAAATTTAAAAACTGATTCAACTCTTATCAATCACAGAATTATATAATGATTTATTAAAAATTATTTTAATAAAATATTAATATATTAGACAAAATCCAAAGTGAATAATAATTTCAGTTAAATTTTTGAAGTAATTAAACAAATTCTAAATTCTTGCATCCATAAATGTATTATCGAATTCAGATATTATTGTTATGTATATTTCTTTAAAAATGTTAAAACAATTCTAAATTCCAATCAGGAAAAAGCTAAATAAAATAAAATTATGGTAATAAATAGAGTGAATTTAAAATGATATTCGTTTAATTCTTCCATGAAATTTCTTTTAGCGCTAAATTAAAATTTCTTAGTTTAATTTACTTTTTCTATTAGGTTTTCGGGAGTTTTCAATGCTCATTGAATTTTAATTCAGGTAGGCAAGGCCGGATTTGGACGAATATCATAAATATTTCTTAGAACTTGGTAAATATTTTTGATATTCATATTGGTGGTTCACCGGCTGTAAATAGTACGCTCTATTTAAACCGAACAACCAATTATGACACTAAAAAATAGTAATCTAGCAACACCATTAACTTTACCGTTTTCTATCCCTCACCTCTATGTGCATAATATTTTTTGACTACTATGTGTCCGTCACAACAACGATGTTAATATACAATAGCAGATGACCGTCAGCAAGAAGTGAATCCTATCTCTAGGACTGCTGATGTCCCAACACGCCATTGGGTTCAAGAGCTTATCATCGAATGTGCTGTGCTTTAACTCGTGGCTGTCCAACTGTTTTAAACTTATTTTCAATGTTTTGTTCTAGGACGCCAAATTTAAGCTTTACATATTTTATGAATAATAATTTTGATTTTTTCGGCAAAATAATTTATTTTACTTAATAAGGTGCTTAATATCTAACTACATCTACATATCAAAAATAGTGTACGAAATTTCCAATCTTTGTGTGTGACGTTTCTGAAGACACGGGAATAATAATAAAAGACAAATATATAAAAACTGCATTATCGAAATGCGGATGAATCATGTGACATGACAGTATGTTCGATGAATGAATATATACGATTGTTATTTTGTGCAAGGTGAACTTAAATTTAAATATAGTGAACAAAATAATTTTGTTTATAATGATATTGGACTCTGGCCACAAATTTTCAAACATAGGGAAATTGAGCATACTATTGAAATTGAGTTAAATGAAGAAGAATCAACTTATAAACAAAATCAACAAAATATTTATCCAAAAGACGGAAGGAATCGCAGCTTTTCAAATTCTCTATATTTATTATAAATATATCAACATGTGATGTTAAAGTCAATCACATGTTTGCCATCGTATTATTACACCCCCATATGAATAAGCAAGGTTAGCACTTCTAATTCAACGAACTGGATAACGGCGCATTTGTTTCTTTGTTCGAATACTTGTTTCTCCAGAGTGAAAAGTCTTTGTATCACCATGCATTCTTTATACTTGATTGTAGTTCCTTTGAATCACTCTTTCTCTATTATCTCGTAAAAATTAAGTCCACTGATTTATTACTGATTCTGTCTGAAATGGTTCATAGTATTTAGAAATATTAAATTGTTCATTCACTTTTTAACTATAACCATATCTCCGGTTTCAATTTTTCTGTAAATGCTTCCTTTGTCATACCGGATTTTCTCAAAAGTAAGACCACTTGAAAGTAAAATCATAGTTTTACTTTCGAGAAAAAATATGCAATTTTCAAAAAAAATTTTATTTTAGTAATTTTATAATTTTAAAATTATCATCCTTTTTATATGCACCATCGTCGTACTTTTCCAGTAAAGAAGAAACTAGAGGCATTAATAAAAAGCTTCAAGAAAATAATAGAAACTTGTTTATGAGAGATTTAAATATAACCACCGAAATGTTTAGAGATTGGGCTGGCAAAGAATCTTTATTTATCGGTTATTTTAAAAACCGTATCAGGAAAAATGCCGGTGTGGCCCACTCTGGAATTGAAACTAAAGGATTGGATTAGTACAGAGAGGAGAACCAATAAAAGAATAATACATTCAATAATCTACGAAATAAAACCATTGAAATAGCTAAATCATTAGATATTTTAGACTTTATTGTAAGTAATGGATGGATTACCAATTTTTTATAAAGAAATGGATTTTCATTAAGAAAAATCAGGAGTATTGGTCAAGAAGATAGCCGTGATCCATTGGAAATCAAAGCCACCACTTAAGATTATTCAGATCACTTGTAAAGATGATATTTTGAGAACAGGAATTGAGTATTTCAATGGAAAGTTAAAATTGGTTTTAAATCACGAGCCTGTTGGTTTATTAGATCAGGGGTAGGGAACCTTTTTATTTCCATAGGCCACATTGAAATTTGTCATCTCCAAATGGGGCAGCAGTCAAAAAGTATTTTAACATTAATTAATTTCATTTTAAATCATTTGTTTATATACGGTTAGTAATAAAAACAATATTTATAATTAGTCTCTAGATTTGAAAAATGCAGCTGTACGAAATATTCAGGAAAATGTTTATTATTTTTGAATCGAAAAATTGATGCAAATAAGTCATCATTTCACAAATGAGTGCTCAATAATCTTATTTATTCGTCTACATACGTTTTGTATTAATGGGTGTGAATGATTGACTTTTATATTTCGTTCTTTGTACTCGGCTGGATGCTTGTACAGTACGGTACAATAGTTCAGTAGTTAGAAGTATTTTTATTTGTAAATCCTCAAAATTCATGGTTTTTATTTGTCCCCAAATAAATTTATTGTTTTTCTTTAGTAACGTATTCAACGGTTGTGCGATATGAGAGAAATCTTTTATAAATTTTATAAATTTTCCTAAAAATTGTCTAACCTCATCGGCATCTTTTGGTACTGGGTACTCTTCCACTTTTTTGATGTTATCTGGATTAGTTTGTAACCCTCGCCGTGATATTATATGTCCTACATAAATCACTTCTGCTTTGCCCCATTCACATTTCGATGGTTTGATTTTTAATTTTGCACTTTTGAGCCGTTTAAATACAGTTTCCACATCTTTCAGGTGTTCTTCAAAATCATTTGAGAATATTATTATATCGTCGATATATACCAATGCATGTCGAATACCTCGTAACACATAATTCATTCCTCGTTGGAATGTAGCTGGGGCTCCTGTTAATCCAAATGGTAACACATTGAACTCATACAGTCCTTTGCCATCCGAGAACGCCGTCTTTCCTCTATCTTCCTCTTTTACTCTAAATTGATTGTACCCTTTGTTTAAATCAATAACAGTGAAATATCGTGCCTCTCCCATTTGATCGAACATTTCTTGGGGTACTGGAATTGGATAAGTGTCTTTCCTCGTAACTTGATTTAGCTTCCTATAATCTACGCAAAATCGTAAGTCTCCATCCTTTTTCTTAACTATCACTATTGATGAGGAGAATGGTGACGCACTATCTCGAATTATTCCAAATTCCTTCATTGCTGTAATCTGTCTATCACTTTCATCTTGATGAACGTAGGGGATTCTGTATGGCTTTATTTTTATTGGAGTTTCGTCTAATAACGGTATTTCATGCTCAATTACATTGGTTAGACCTAAATCATATTCGTGTTTGGCAAAGATATCTCGGTATTTTCTCAACAGTTTTGTGAATTCCTTTTTCTGCATCTCATTTAAATCATTGCTTACCACTTCAGGCTCCTTGTACACCTTGACGTTTCTGGATGGTATTATACAATTTGTTTCAATAGACATTTTTGATAATTTTCCCAATTTTGTTTTTGGATGTAACTGAACCGGTTTCTTACTGCTATTCGTTATATGGACTGGTACTATCTGATTTTCCACTTTAACAACTTCGTCACATATCGGTAAATCATATTTTTCGACTAGCGTTTGATTTGGTTCGAATATAAAATCACCATCATCCACACTCATGGTATTTGCACAATATACCATCTCCGATTGTGGTGGTATTGTCAATGTCTGATTCACAAACACTTCACCTGCCCTGTGAATTATTAAGCTTCCACTTTATGTTTGTTCATTTGTATAAATATTCGGGATTGCTTTCCTCTTTTTGTTAATGTCATCAATGAGTAGTTGCATGGTAAGCCTAACATATTTTTTCTCTCGATCTCTGCGCTAGAAGGCTCGATTCTCTCTCCTACCATTCCTTCACATTGTAATGCGATATTTTCTACTGGTTTCATCTCTCGTAATCGATCAACTGGATACACTGGTGCTGGTTGCATAAATGATTTTGGTATACACAATTTTGTAAACGTGTCTACGCTACTCGCATTCAACAGTGGCTCTTTTAAGATTTGATAGGTTCTTAGCGCTTCTTTATTCATTCCACTTAGTTCTTGATTGTCAACATATAACGGTGCACTATCACCCTCGTTGTCATTGTCATTATTCTCGTCCCTTGAAGGGGTAGTACTAGCGTAGCTCACCTTTTTCTTCTTTAATATTCGCGCCTTGAGTATCTCCAACTCCTGATATTGATGATGAGTAATGAAGAATCTAGCCAATAATGGTATGCACCCAATTACTAGTTTCCACGACCAACCTGTGATCGCGTATAATCTGTGTGTTGATAGGACCTGCGATATTATTACTTTAATTACAACACATATTACATAAATTCCAATCAATCCGGCACACGCTTGTCCAATGAACATAAACTTTCCCCAGATCTTTTTCATTGTATTATACGTCGCTTTCTTGTAATGATCTGGAGTTAACAAATACTCATAATTTACCTTCCCACTTCCGCTTGGGAGAATTGTATCTACCATTTCCATTATTACTCTCTCTTTCTTTGATGGAAATAACAAGTTTCTGCGAGCTTCCTCAATGTCTTCGCTCGAGTAAATTCCACTTTGCGACAACTTTTCCAACGACGTAAAATTTACCAGATATTGTAATTCTGTCAATTCTAAGTTTTCCGGTGTCTTTACTTCTCGATGATCTGGTAATGCAATCCAAGATTCTGGTGTTAGTCTGTATAGTGGTGCCAACAATCTATTGCATTGTAATACTTTCGGTTTCACGTCCTCTTCTAGTAAGATTCGTGTTACAGGCTCCATAAATCGCAACTTTCCATTTAAATTCACTGGTAACTCGTTGGTGCATTGGTCATACTTTGTCAGTTTAACTGGTACCGCTTTACATTTATAGCTATATAGTGCTTCACCGAAAATTCTGGCAAACACCCCATTTTCTGTAATTAACATTGGTGCTACCAAATTAGGATTGGTTATCGCCATTGCCATCCGATTTCGGAGTATTTCTTTGTTGAGATTGCAATCATTTATAATAACTTCTCGGTACACATTTTCAACGGTATTTTGGCCAAAGTGAAATAAATAATCTATTTTGTTATTAAAGTAATTTGTCAACTTGATATCTCCGGCATGTATGTTTGTTTGGGCCTCTATAATCATTTTCTGAGATACATATATACCTTTATAATTTGTCTCATAGACATTTTGTCCACACTTTGTTTTAGTTTCTTTTCTCAGGAATCGCATTCCATCTTCCTCCGAGGTTGACATTAACACTGTTGGAGTATCTTTCATCCGTAGAGGTGTGATTCTTGTTGTTGTACTCGTTGCTGGATCCATTCTTATTTTCTCAGGCTTTTCCCTGATCTGTTCTCCCGTTATTTCTTTAAAACTCATTGATTTCAATTGCACTAAATTGCACTTTTTGGTATCGACATCGTACACCAAAATTGATTCTCCTGTCTGACAGCTAGATTGTTTCATATTGCAGAATGGATGTGTTTGTAGTTTACCAGTATCATCATCAAATGATCCATCAAATTCTCTTAATTCCGACATGTACTCTTCTACAACCACGGCTTTGTCAATTATAGCATCGTCTACTTTGTATGGCTCTCCTTGGCAATCACCATTCGACTTTATTATCCCTCGCACGGTTACAGTCTCACGGATTTTGTGGTTAATCTTTGCTTGTAGTTTGATATCTGCATTGATTTTCAACTGTCCTGTTTGAAAGGCTGCCAAACAATTCTCTGGAATTATTTCTATCGGTCTAAGTATCGATTGCATTTTCACCATCGATGAGTGGCTCCATTTTCCACAATAAAATACAAAAGTAGTTCGTTTCACTGTACACTCTCTCACCTTTGCTCGTCGAAACCCAGATTCTTGATATACATGATATTTTACTGGATTTGTCACTTTAAATTTTAATGGATATGCATCCGAACACTCTGCTACGTTTACCAACGAATATACTCTTCCCATTTCGGTTTGGGAACAATCGTATGCCACCAATGAATTCGTCGTGTTTATTATTCCCAATAACATAATAATAGAAATCATCAACCATGGCAATGCAAGTTTTCCCTTTTTCCTCACTGTCTCTGTTTTGGGGCTCTCACGCTTTTGTATCAACTTTTCCCATCCGCCATTGTTTGCGATCCACTTAGTCAAATATTTATTCGTCATTTCAGTAGCTTTCTTTATCAATGATTTTGAATTGTCACTTTCCAGACAACCATAAATACCAATCTCCAATATTATATAGGCTAGCACTGTCAATATTACATCTCGATCCAACTCGGTTCGTGTTAGGTCCTCGATTACTGCTTCCTCACAAAATTCCTTTTCTTCATAATTTCTTTTAATTATCGACGGTAATCTCCTCTTTAATTCCGTTGCCAATCTTTTTACAACTCTTTTCTCCCCTTCTGGAGTATCATCTTCTGTTTCAGTTTCATCTAACAAATACAATTCCGTTACTAAACTTTTTAATATTCGCTCAGTTTCGCTTGATTCATCTAAACGCTCAGTTTCGCTTGATTCATCTAAACTCAAAGATTCAATTTCCGCATCATTCTGTTTTATCCCACATATCGCAATGTCATTTTTCGTCTCAACAAAGTTCTCTTCACTTTTCATCTCATCTATGCTCGGTAGTACCCTATTATCGGTGCTCATTTCCTCGATATTCCTTGTAACTTCATTTTCCGATCTCGTTTCCTCATTTTCCATTGTTTCTAATCTCTGCAATTCATTAATTTCTTGGTCAATTTCTCCTGGGTCATCTACAACTTCAGTTTTAATCTCCACATTCTCATTATCCATTTCCTCATACAGAGGCCAAAACGGTACTGTTACTGCATCTTTTTCCATTTCATCACTTTGTTTTGTTGCGTACACATTATTAATACAATTTGGGTTACATCCGTAGTTTAACAAATATTCGTCATCATCCAATTCTCGTCCTTTGAACGTCAACACGATAATTCCGTCATTACCGAATATCTCCGCTGCTTTTTGTCGTATTTTCTTTGCTTTTACACTCTAATGTTCCTGATAATATTCAATCCTTTGATCCGAAATATTTAACGCTATTATCAAAGACTTCGCACTATCGTCTGCCGCCTCATAATCATGTCCTAGTTTTCGGATTACCTCTTTTCACTTTGCCTGATAACTTGTCGGTTTATTCGTATACGGTACGATGCATTCAAACAATCCTTCTTTCATGTCTCGATCCATTTCGATGCTCATTATGAAGTCGATACTCGCATTAATTTTCTCTCTATTCCCTGCATACAGGGTATCTTGTAAATCTGCTAGAATCTTTTCCCAATTTTGTCTGTCTGAATTCAAAGTATTAACAGCATTAACAACATTTACTTTATTTTTCCAGCCTGGTATCAGACCGCAATCTACCAAGTACTCCTCGTCTTCCAGACATCGGTTCTCAAATTTTAATTGCACTTGCCATCCACTGTATTGACGCAGTATTCGCTCCTTTAGCTCTCTGATTTGTCCGTAGGCATTTACACGGAATTGGCACTTCACATTATCAAGTCCCATCGTTTCCACTATGATATCAGCTAAATCCCTTGTTGACCGTAAAGCCTTGCCAAACTTTTGCATTTGTTTAAGTATCTCATCGTCTCTGTTTCCTTTGAATTACTTTGCACATAAATTTATGGCTCTCTTTAGTTCGCCTTGGGTTAGTGACATCACACTGAGTTCTGCGATCCATCGTTTCAACTGGAAGTTGTCAGTTTCCATTTTCTCAAGCCATTTTTCAACTCGGGCTAACAGTGCAGTTGGATTCTCATCTGATGCGATCTTTCGCACTTTCGTAGCAGGTTTTCCCTCGCCTTCTGACACGGTTCCAATTATCATATGAGATTCAGTTTCCTCATCTGATTCGAATTTAGCCACTAGTTTGTTCAGCTTCTGTCGCATTTCTCGAAATTCCTTTTCCATTTTGTCTTGAAATTCCTCTCTCTGAGCATATGTCATATTGCTGGTGTTTGGCATATCTTCTTGGAATCTGATTGATTTCTTTAAAATAGGTCTGCTGAATCTTTCTGAGTTCCTTGGGCATGATCGCGCCATGTGGCCGTATCCCTTGCACGAATGACATTGTATCTGTCCATTTGTATTCACTTTGTCCCTTTGTGGTGAAGGTGACGTTGACGATGATCTTGATCTGGTGAAACAGTTTCTGCTAATATGCCCTTTCTTTCCGCATCGATAGCATTCGACATCACTGCTGATCCTTTTGTTATCTGTGAATCTCTTGTTAGGGCTGGGATTTTTCCCATATTTGAACCAACATTGATTTGAATAGTGTCCAGACTTTTTGCAATGTTCGCATTGAAGATTATTTACCTGTCCATTTGACTGTACATTCATGGCTGATCTACTGGCTTGAAATCTATTATTTGGTCTCAAAATTGGCCTACTGATCTGATTTATTTTCTTTTCATCCCATGGTGCTCTCACAGGCGTAATTGATCGCTCACGTCTCTCCACATTAACTCCAAAAGCATCTGATCTTTTTGCACTTTTTAAATTCAGCTCTATCTTCATGGCTTTCTTCACGAGCTCATCGAAATTGGAAAAATCCACATAACATAGGGCCTTTTTGATTTCGGAGTGGACTCCGGTTATAAACTGATCTTCTAACAGCTCTTTAACCTGCTTGGCCATATCTGCTTGATCTGGTTTAACTTCAAAGGCTTTATCTGCTAAAGTGGTCAGATGATAAGCAAACTCACTGACCGATTCATCTGGACCTTGAACTCGATTATAAAATTTCTGTCGCATGATTCTTTTGATATCTCCACCAACCAGTTTCAGTGCCATTGCATCCTTCAATTTTGTCCAATCATTACCAACATTTCGTTTGTCGACTTGCTGCCAGGCTTCTCTTGCCGCACCCTTCAGATAGAGTGGGAATCTCTGAACCATAATGGCTTGTGTCCATCCGTATGCTGAGGCATACATATAATAATCTCCCATGAAATCTGCAAATTCAACAGGGTCTCCTCCATATTGATTGACGGGTAATTTCTGGCAACTTGCGAAATCAATCATCTCTCTATTGAGAGGCATAACAGCATTATCATTTGCCATTTGAACTTGTTTCTGACTTCTGAGGTTGTATCGGTTCACTTTGAGCTAAACTTCAAACGTTAAACAATAATTTAAAATTACTTTTCAACTTCTTTTAAATCTCCCAATAATAGCCTTTTATAATCTCGTTAGCACTATTTTCACAAATTTTCACTACTTTCAATGATTCTCAGCCGACTCTCTATCACGTCGGTACTAATTCTTTTTCTAATTCCTTTTTCACTAGCTTCCAATAATTTTCCTCCGACTTTCAATCACGTCGGTACTATTTTTTTTTCAATAATTATTTTTCAATAATTTTCCGCCGACTTGCGATCACGTCGGGCTCACCAGAATATATGTTGGGTTTAGGATTATTTCAAGTCGGTTCTCTCTGACTCCTGTGTTCTTTAAATCAAAACAATGAACGACCCAACGTATATTGAAACAACAGGTTTACAATTTATTAACACGCTACAATTACCAATCAAAGTTTTATACGATTCTCCGCTCGGCGTTGATGCTTTGCAAACAAATCATATTCACCTTTTAATCCTTTAGATTCTCTCGGCTCTCGTTTTCCTCGGTTCCTGTTTGGTTTGATTTATTTTCTCCTTTCCGTACTCTTAATTCTATTTCTTCTTTTCCCTACTTTCCCTAATTCGTTTACCAACTTTTCCTATCGTCTGATTCTTCGAACCCTAGCTGAGGCAGAATGCCGATTTTCTCTGATTTTCCCTTTGCTTATATACTCCTCGAAATCAGGATGACAAATGGTTATTGCCGAGCCAATCTTTCGTTTGACATTTTCTCCGACGTGTTTGCTTCGGCTGTCATCCATAATGGTCCAACGAATCCAGATAATTAATGGCCCTACCGGTCTTCCTACGCGCGCTATCTTCTCCTTACTCTTTTCCCATTAATCATTGTGTCAAACTAATGGGCCTAAATCTTCCTTTTGTTTGCCTTTCTTCTTGTTTACCCAGCTCGGGTTTCCTTTATCTCTCGGGTTCTCCATTGGCTCGGGTTTCCCATTAGCTCGGGTTTTCCATTAGCCAATTAATTAATTAATTAACGTTTTCTGTTTTCATACGTTTGAATGTTTTTCGACCCTTCCTAACCCTTTTCTGATAAATCCCTAACCATTATCTTGTTGACCATTAGCTAATCTATACCTGTCCCGTTTTTCCCATTCGATTTCGATGATTTTTCCATTTATTGATTTTTCTCGGATTTCCGGATTCTCGCCTTTCGTAATTGCTTTTTGCATTTTCTAATACTGTTTCCATCGCACTTTCCTTTACTATTAATTCTGTGCACGATCCCGCTTTTATTTGCCATTTTCCTCGCTTACTTTCCATTAGAATTATTATCCTAAATTTTATTTAAATTTTTAATTTTAATTTACAGACCTCAACAGTCTCTAGATTTGAAAAATGCAGCTGTACGAAATATTCAGGAAAATGTTTATTATTTTTGAATCGAAAAATTGATGCAAATAAGTCATCATTTCACAAATGAGTGCTCAATAATCTTATTTATTCGTCTACATACGTTTTGTATTAATGGGTGTGAATGATTGACTTTTATATTTCGTTCTTTGTACTCGGCTGGATGCTTGTACAGTACGGTACAATAGTTCAGTAGTTAGAAGTATTTTTATTTGTAAATCCTCAAAATTCATGGTTTTTATATAAATTAAGATTTATTTCGATAAGGCTCCGGAGGCCGCACACGAAGCTCCGGGAGGCCGCAGGTTCCCCACCCCTGATTTAGATTATTCGGCATCAGAAAAAGACAATTCGTCTCTTTTTCCAACCCTATTATCGAAGAAAATTAATTCAATAATAAAATTTAATAATTAATAATATGATGTGTTGGGTTGTGTTTATTTTATAACTTTTAGCAAATAAATATATATGTAATCGAGAATGAGACCATGGTCTTATTCTGGAATTTGCAGTTAATGAAAAAAAGGTCCAGAAATTAATGTTTTAGGAGTTGTCTTACTTTCGAGAAAATCTGGTAATGTTTTTTCTGAATAGCTTGTCTGTTTTTACAATTTTATAATACACATTTCTGCATTTCTTTGATGTCCATTTTGCTCTGTTTTAAGAAAGAATCACCACGCGATTCGTCGATAATAAATTCTGAATCAATCCGTGGTTGTCGACCAAAGAGAACTTCAAAGGGTGAAAATCCTGTTGTTTTCTGAATTGTAAATCTGATTCACATCTCAATCATAGACAAAATGTAATCAAATCAATGTAATTTTTCCCCAACAATAATTGGTAAATGCAATAATGATAAAATTCATTTGAAAAAGGCAGTGCCGAAAATTCATGAGTATCAACAAACATCGATATATTACTGATTTATAGTCTTCAAGCTCTCTTTTTAATATTTTCAATGAAAAAATAATCAGTGGTGAAATTGGAAAATAAAGTTCTTATAATAATAATATTATTAATAATTAAGTATGTTAAATATAAAAATTAATTATAAAAATGATAGTCCAGTTGCATTTTAGCCTTTTTCTTTAATACGTAACAGTGATACTTAATATGCAGTTGTGTTATTTGTTCAATCAATAAAATAAAATTATTTAATGTGTTTTTACTGTAAAAGGTTTTACAAAACCGTTCAACTTTTTATATTCTCTATTGACAATCATTTTCGGAAAAAGGCTAAAATGCAACTGGACTATCATCTTTGGACAGAGGGAGTAATAATTTATTAATAAGGCTTTATTTATATCAATCCCTAACAAATTCAAATTTACATTGCAATTTAAGCAAGAAATTCCAGTTTCATGTGAAATTTAATATATTTAATAATTTTGATTGAATGAATGATCGGTATTTTCCAATTTTAAAAATTAAAATAATTAAAAAGATTTTTTAAGTTTCCTTGAATAGATTGCCCCTCCTAGATCGCAGAACATTTTCCCCAATAATTAAGGAAGACTGTACAGATTGTTCATATTACATTCGGTGCAAACAAAACGCAATCTGCTATTAGACAAAATTGAGAACTCTAAGAACACTATAACCGAATTTAATTAAACAAACAAATAAATAATAAATCTAATTTATTAAATAATTTCAAAATATTCTTCTAAATTTCCTAAATTTGAGTTTTTTGTGAATGATATCTATTTTAGTATATTCAGTTCTTCTTCTTTGGTAGCTACTTTGTAAGCATTCACAGTGACAAAGCCGTCATTTGGTAAAGAACGAAATAGTTGGACGTGAATGTACGAATCTTCACCAATTTGTATCTAATATTGACATTCGTTTAGAGAGAGAATAAAAATAGATAAGATCACCTTTACTAAATAATTTGTTCCATAAACTATTTGGGTTCTTATTTTTATTATTGTGAAGGTTCTGTAGTGGCTGCCAATAAACCTTTCAATGTCAGATTTAATCTGAAAGAAGTAAATGGATAAAAAGAAATGAAGGTAAAGTTACGGATATTAAAAATTCTCTCTCTTCTTGATTTGGTGATCTTTCATCTCCATATCCACCGTACATGTTTAAAGGTTTTCTTGAAATTGGTAAAATAAAATAATTCGATCTTTAGTTTGCTTTATAATCTCAAACCTCGGCCGATTTGATGATCTTTGAACATGATATCGAGATTGTATGAAAATTTAGAGAAAATTAAAACAAAAACTTGCATTTTATATACTTTTCTAATTGACTAAATTTGGCAACAAATGTTAATAATAGACTTTTTTAATTGGTTTTGTGAAAGCTTTTTCCTTTCAACTAGCGTGAGGCTCCATAAATTAGCTGTGTGACTCAGAGGGTTTCAATGTTGTCTTTGTTGAAGGTTATTGAAATGAAAGTCAGTTTGAATTTTGCCTTATTGCTAATGTTTTGAGGAATTTCGTTATTTTGAACCGTTGTTGTTGATTTTGCATAAACTTCATCGCAGTGAGAGAACTTGATGTGTAAATTATATAAATATTTTTGTCATTATATCTGTGATTCCAAACTTGAATGACAAGCAAATGACAAGTAAAAGTCATCTTATAAACTGATCTTTATTGAGCATCGTCTCATAGTTTATGGGTTGCAAGTAACCTCCATATTACCTTTCGTTTCCAGCGTAATCCATGATATAATGTGTTTCTACAACTCGACACTAGCTAGTGATATGTTGAATGTTGGAAATAGTTGTAACATGCATATTATAACAATTAATTTTTCACCGAAAATAAATTCGGCAGTAGATATAAAACAATTATAATTATTTATCATTTGGGTCGGCCGGTGGCTTTTCATTTACACAAAATTTGAATTTGAGTTTTACTCAAAATTTGAATTTGAGTTATTGTTTATCTTTAGTCGTTATGCTAAGAGACTTCCCTTTCCTATCCGTTTATCCGCATTCGATGGCTATCCACTGGCTCACCATCTGGCAGGAAAGTTATTATAATTTACCAGGTTCATGAAAAATATTGAAATTTCCAAAGAAAGTCATTTTATGTTTCTGAGACATCATGAAAATTTCTGATGCTAGCCCAGTGGTGGCCAACCGTGGCGCATTGAAATATTTTTAAAATATTAATTATGTTTATCAGTCCACGTCCAAAAACTGTAGTTCAGAGTTAGTTTCACCAAACGAGACTCTCCAGCTGCTGTAGCATCAGTTGGGTCCACAGCACCGATTACCTTCTTTTCCACGTGATTATTTCTGACTGTTGTAGAGTGGTGCTCTAATAAGCGTGTGTCTTTTAAAATGAGATAAATTAATTAATTAAATTCCGTGATTGAGTTATTCCTATTACTCCCATAACCAAAGCAAATCCTATTTCAATCTCTATTTTATAACCCTAAATGTGAACGTAAGATAAAAAAGTGCTTCAGTTGTATGGCGCATTTGAAATTGTCTGTGAAAATATTTGAGCGTGGTATACAAAAGGTTGGTCACCTCTGTGCCAGCCCCACGGTTGGCAGTCTATTTATTCGTTTATATGTCAGTGAGTGTGTCGTTTCTCTGCTTTCGTTGTATTTAATTAAATTAACGCTGGTAACTTTGCTGACAGGTACTTGTCGTTGCTAGAGCATAGATGCAGTGGATCATAGACTCAGTGTGTATTGATCGTGATGGCTCTAATTGTATCATCATCCTGTCTATAACTGATCTTCCCCGGGATAACTGGCTTGTGGTGGCCAAGCGTTCATAGCGATGTCGCTTTTTGATCCTTCAATGTCGACTCTTCCTATCATTGCGAAGAAGAATTCGCAAAGTGTTGGATTTTTCACCCACTAATAAGAATGTGAGCTGGGTTTAGACCGTCGTGAGAAAATTTAGTTTTACCCTACTTTATAATTTGTCGTGATAATAGTAATTCTGCTCAGTACGAGAAGAGCCACAGATTCGGATCACTGATAAATGGGCTTGATTGAAATGTCAGTGGCACGAATCTACCATCCAAGAGATTGAGACTGAAAGCTTCTATGTCTGAATCTCGCCTCGAAATCATGATGCTTTGTGCCATCTTCGTAAATAGGCAATATTATTATTGTTGAGGATACCTAAATGAAAAATAACATAATAAATAAATAAATTACCTGGGGGAAGATCACCATGACAAACGGGACGATCTATGGAAACTCAGAAAAGAAAACGGAAGCAAAATGAAATGAGAAATGAGAAGGGGGAAGGAAACAAAAGAAATTAAACAAGAAAATAAAAACCAAGGTCAGTACTAATTAATTAGTATAAAAAGGAAAAGGAATTTCGAAATTGAAAAAAATAGGAAAAACAACAATACTCTTATCTCGACAGCCTGTCAGTGATAGCAGAATTGCTGGGAAAAGGCGGTCAAACAAAAAAGGAAAAAGGGAAAATAACTTGACAGCCGCCAGCGATAAAAATGGAACATTCGGGGAAAGCAGGAGAAAGAAAGTGGAAAACACTTATCTTGAGTGTCACAATAGAAACAAACTATATAAAGAGAAACTAGCAAAGACAAAAGGAGACCAAAATTGGGGACCAAAAGTGACGCGAAATTAAGACAATTTGAGAGATAAAATTATTGGAAAAAAATTAGACTACGTCGGACGAAACGTTCTTGGAGAAACGATTGTGAAAAGAATTGTAAAGAAAATAATTGTGAAGAATATTTGTTGGAGAAGATTTGAATAAAGGAATTAGTTGGAAAATTAAACGAAAAGAACTTACTTGATTATTTGAATAAACTTGTGAAGAAGGTCAAATAGAACAACCAGCTCAAAGTCCCAGTTGATAAACCAATCAGTAATTCGTGATCTTTTAATCTGGTGTTATATGCAAGTGCCATTCCTCACTGAGTGTTGTAATAATCATTGTATTGTCACCAAGCAGTGTTGAATTTATTGTCAGTGTAAAGGGAAAGTTATTTGTGATTATCAATAGAGATTTCGGTTGTCCAATGTTATTTGTGGATCGTATAAAGATACGTTTGGAGTCAGAGTTACATTTAAATTTATCACCAACTCAATAACCCAACATTATTCATTAAAGCAAGCTTGTGGATGTGGTTTAGCCATATATTTAAACTCTAACTATTATATGAAAATAGTTTGGATTTTTGAATCATTTTGAATGATTTTAGTTTTGGCATTAAATCGTTTGTAGACTACTTACTTTACGGCCGAGGAAGCGTATGAATTTGAGTGATGTATACTGCAGTGTGGAAAATTCGTGAATATCAAAAACATCAATATATTTATTGATTCATAATCTTCAAGCTTTTTAATAAATTCAATGTAAAAGAAAACAGTGGTGAAATTTGAAAAATATTTGTGTTTTATTTATATTTATTTCGTGCTAAACTTTTTGCGTTGGTTTTATATTTTAATTTATATTTTTTTAGTTTCTCAATTTTGATATTATGTTTGGTCATTTTTCCGTGTTTACTTGGCGTTTTTTCTATATGTTTTGAATTTGAATGTTTATGCATTTTCAATCATACATTTCTACATTCACTTTGGCTCAAAATCAGATTTTTCCCAAAATAGTAATTCAAAGTGTTATTTGTTTAAATAGACCATATTAATCGTTTTCTTTCAACGAAGTAACGTGAGTTTCACAATTGTGTATGCTGTAAAATTATAAAAGATGTTTCCAAAACACGACAAGGGAAGTGACCGGTGATTGGAGTTCTATTTCTGGAAGAATTTTTTTAATTTAAATTGAAAATAACTATTTCACAAAAATAAAATAATTTTAAACATACAATATCCTTTAAAAAAGAAAATATTTATAAATAACAAAAATTGCTATAAAAAGAATGTGAAAACCGTAATGACAAAGTAAAAATTTTTCATTAAGTGTGCTGTCCCTAACACGTGGAATATCCGCCTTTTTCTGACTTAACCATTACTTTTAATTGAATATACATCATTTGAATGCATTTTTGTGGATACCAAATTAATTAGAAGGCCCATTTCTTTCTGTTCAGGATCACAGAAAACAGAAAAGGGGTTACAGAATTATTTCGTTAAAAACTCGGTAACCCATTTTTTGATGTTATCCAATATCTAAATCAGCCTAATTTGACCAACCTAGACACTTCTCTAAACTGTCGAAACCTTTCGTAAAAAACCGATGCTCTAACAAACCAATGGGTATTTTTCTAACCAACAGCCAATAAAAATAAAGCTGGTATATAATAATATTTAAAACCTGCCTCAAAATTTTATATTGAAATTTAAAATGAAGCTTATTCAATCAAACATGGTTTTAGAAATGTCGAAAAAATCAATAACAATTTTTTAATTTTATTAACAATTATTAATCGTCTTTTATTTGAAAAGGTCCATCAATTCGATACAACTTCTTCATAGCATCACAATCTGTAAAATCACTTTCAAAGAAATTTAAAGGAATATTTTTGACACAAATGTTAGAAAATGGCATCGGAACTGATTTCAGTTGGCAATCGGTTGACTTGAAAACGACTAATTGCTTTTGAAGAAATATTCCCCTTTTAACGGCAGTAAAAACATCATCTTTTTCATTGTAATAACATTCATACACATAACTTTTTGTCAAGAAATGCAATAATAATGGGGTTCCCATTATTAAAAAAGCAAAACCACCAGTTAAAATATATTTCAATAATTCATTATCAAGATTATCAAAAATATACTTTCTGCATTGATAATCCTAATCCACTTGTGAATAATGAAAATCCCTTAACTCTTAATACAGTATTTTTCTTTTGAGCATCATAAATTAATTTACCTAAATCCAAGTTATTATTACTGGTAAAACCTTTCAAGCTAATATTTCTAATATTGAAAATATTAAAAGTTCTTATAGACTTCACTAAGAAAAATCGTGTAAACATTATAGAATATTAGTCAATTAAAATTAAAAAAATATTAAGACATAATATTTGAAAATACGCATGAATATATATTATATAAACACTAAAAATTAGAAAAATAAATGACTTCCAAAAATAATTACTGAAAATTCGTAGCAAATTAATATTAACCAAAATTAATTTAGATAAAATGACAGAATTTTTTCATATTGATTGCAACATAATATATTGCTTCTATGACAGAATTAAGACAAGGAACTGATAACCGTGCTATTTTTGAATATTCACTCAAATGCTGGGCCAAAACTAAATTTCAGAAAAGTTTATTTGACCAGCAAACTAATACAAAGCTATGAATAAGCAGTAAAATCAAACAATTGAGAATAACACCAAATAATACAAGATATTTTTAATTAACAGCTAATGACACTAGTGCCCAGAAAGCAGTGTAAGACGAGCAATTTTTTATTTTGTAATATAACAGACTAATAACGCATGTATACAACATAATTAACTTTACATCTAATCTACACTCTTTTATAATATTGGACACTAAGACCTCATTCTCCTAATGTCCAATGAGCTATTGGTAATGGTAATGTACACAATGGCTGAAAATCTATGTGCAGTCGAGCTCTACTGCTAAAACTACTCCTCATTGTATTTTCATTTTCGGGTTCTGGACTGCCGATAGAAAGTCTTACGTCACTATTCATTATCTATCTCTTTCTTAGACTATCGTCATTCACTATTCATTTAATTGTGGTCCTCCTTACTGATGTTTTCCAATGCTTTTTTTCGAAAATTTTGCTCGGGAATCCGCCTTTATTTCCCAGTTCATGAATGTTGACTTATATTTTCTACAATTCGAATTGTCTTGGCATAAAAGCCAAATATTGATGTAATGATTTAAATATTCATAATTAAGGTCTAACCTTTTGGAATGAATTTTTCTTTTTAATTAAGTTATATTTGTATTAGTGCAAGTTGAAATCAAGTCGCTACGACAGGATTTATAGAGTGCAAAAGAGTTGGCCAGAGAAGCTAATTTAGAGTTAAGGAGAATATCTTCGAGCGCCTTCGTAGAGAGTGTAAGTTGACCTACAAGTTCACTTGTAATATGTTGTAATTTTGAAATAAAGTTTTGACTAGAGTCATTTAATAGTTCCTACTTTTCCGACAAAGATTAAACAATGACAAAGGGCTCTAAAATAAATGCGGACAATTATCTTCTAATTGTGGTTCTTGAACCGCTCGAATGCTCGATGAATATAGTGTACAAAGGTACGCTTACTTTTCGTAAGTATTCATCTATCCGACACAGTTCCAACATTATTCGCGCAACAGGTGTCGAATGGTAGAGCTAAACGACAGAGTAAAATGAAAATTACCTACAACCCATTTATTGATACTCTAATTGTGAAAGTCTTTCTCATCAATTTTTCTAGTATTTTTAGTAACCCAATTTAATCTATTATTGTTGGCTTTTATGACGTCATTATAATAATCTTTGCCATCATTAATTCATTCTCATCACTCTCAAGATTATCTAGGGCTCAAATTGATACCACAGGATATTCGTTTTGATTCAATTTTTCTTTGTGTTATTAGTGAACCCGCAATTACCCAAATTCTGGCAGGACATCGAAAAATACACGAATGATGCATTCAAGCACATGGAATGGGTGAAATCCCTTATTATCTTGTCTACAAGATTCCCTCCAGAAAACCTATACATTCGGCACAAGCAGATCAAGCTGCTAAAAACAATCAATGAAGAACCAAATATTCATGAATGGTTTGAAAGTTACCATAAAGGAACAGATCAGGGAAATCTAAAATTTGCGGCTCAATAGCCACATTCACGACAACCTTTAGAAAGGAGATGCAATCCTTTCCTCTAAATCCACCTCCAGTTTCCGCTATTCTCATGCATCCAGCAACGTCGACAACTTGCAGGAGACAATTGAAAGCGACCCACATAATGGAACAGATGAGAAAGAACTTGAAGTTCTGAAATGTGTAAGAACGAACTAACAATGTTTTCATTTGTCATTAGTAATATTGTTTTAATAGTGTAATTGAATGGGAATTTTATTTCTTTGGGTTTAATTTTTTCGATTATATACCACTCATATGTTACTAGTAGTAACATAGAACCAACAACAGGTGAGTAGTGGTTAAATTTCTTATGTTCGTTGCGACAGAGAATAGAGTAAATAGTTTCCGAGTGAGTGTTATCCTTGTCGTACATCCAACACAAAGTATACACAAATACAGATAAGTTTCTAATTTAAATGAAACAGTTTAATTTTATATCTGTCCAACTGAAATGAATCAGCGGAAAGCTTTAACAATTGTAAAAAAAATATTACTAATAATTGTTTATAAAAAGCAATAAACTAAAACTCTATATTTTAAAATGCAATGAAGTCAAAAAACATGAAAATTATATTGCCTTATCAAGGCTGCGGAGAACACAAATTTGATAAAAATAACAAATCGACAATTGTACACGAATGGCATCAAAATTTTGAAAGCAAATCAACATAGCACCATTTGAATCAATAATTAATCAAATTCATTAGAAATGGAGAGTTAATTCTTAGACTGATTAGAACCAGATCTAAAACAAATAAATTCTTTTCAGTAAATGAAAAATAAAAATTGAAAAAATTAAAAACAAATTAAATTAAATTTATTTATAGCCGTGATTTCGGGATCCTGATTTATAGATATTGTATTTCATTAAATAATTATATTTTTAGTAATAATAAAAATTTAAATAAACAATATTTCATAAGATAACTAGTTTATAATTTTTTAAACTTTATTTTATTACTATATTTTATTCCAGGAATCCCGGAATTTTTATTCTTGAATAATATTAATTCAAAAATCCAATCAGATCAAATTATTTTTTCAATATAATACTTTACAATTTACCCAAAATTAGCGAGCACAGTATGAGTAAAATAGATAAATATTTAAATATTAGGATGTTTGTAAAATGTTTAAATTAAATTATTACATTGCTCAAAATATTATTAATATTTAATTTAATTCTCCACATATTTATTTGAAAATTGTTATTTTAATAATATTTTTTAACACGTCTTATGATACACCAAAGCGCAAGAAAAATTGTTCAAGATATTAAAGAAACATTGCTTTGATTTTAAACAAGAAATGCAAACTGCTGCTTTTTCATGGTTACTTGAAGAGTTATGAACTACCAAATGATCAAGTTATTACCATTGAAAGTGAAAGAATCCGATGTCCAGAAGCTTTGTTCCCGAAATCATTCTTGGGAATGGAAACTTTTGGTATTCATAAGGCGACTTATAACAGCATTATGAAATGTAATGTCGATTTTCGTAAAGATTTCTGTTTATCAAGTGGTTCGACAATGCATCCTGGTATTGCTGATAGTATGCAAAGTAAATATCAACTTTGGCTCCAGCATCAATTAGAATTAAACAAAAATATACGCGGAGTTACACTACAAAAAGAGAATCCATAAGGATTTTATAAAACCATCAAATTTAACAAATGATTCCAATGCTACTATTTTTTATCTAAGAGGAAGGAAAATCGAAAAGTTTAGAAAATATATATTTCGACATAATCTAACAGAAGATTTGAAATTACAGTAAAATCTTTTATTACACAATTTTGAAATAACACGGTTCGTCAAGAAGAAATTTAAAATTTTTTTTTAATTATTTACATTATTTTCTGCAATATATAATTTCAAAAGACTGTGTAAAAAAGATTTTACTGTACAATGTTTGAAAACATTCGAAGAAATGAAAAATAGAATAATCAAATTCGATGAAATCAAGAAATATAAAATGAAAATATTGCTGCTATTCACCATTTGCAGAAAAGATATACAAAACTTTCAATATTAAATGATGGTCAAATATTAAGTCAACGGAGGTCCCAGTAACATCAGATGAGAAAAAGAAATCAACAAAACGTTTATGTCAGGCAACTGGAGTTTAAAGTAATAAGATCTCGAAATCAATATCAAACATATGACATCAAAATTAAAACATTTTAGAAAAAAGCAAAAATGAAATTCGTATACAAAAGCTGATACTCATTCAAGGAGAGGTTGAGACTCGAAAAGATTTGTTGTGGTATCTGTAGGTTTGATCGGAACCACAAACTAAATTTAAGTATTATGTTGAGCAATACATGTATGAATTTGAATGATTGTAAATGTATGTATCATAAATATGGATAAATGTAATTTCATTTCTAATACTTTTGATAAAAGTTAAAAGTTTGAATGACTTACTTATAATGAATATATATATATATATATATAAATTTATTATTGACATGTTACTTTTACAGGACAATTAAATATATTAAAGGGAAACCAAGTTTATAAATTGCCCTAGATGAAAAGAAAACTATCTGCATGCTAAATACTGGAGTAAAGATAAATGTATTTAAATACGAGTTATTCACCACATTTGAAAACATAATAATGCAGAAATCTGATATTGAAGTGAAATGTTCATATGGTGGTCAAATAGTTGTAAGACAAATTAATGTTAATTAAATAAGTTATTTAGAAAAAAAGAAAAATGAAAATATTTATGAGACATAAATTGGATATCGAAAAAACAGAATTAGTAAAAGTCGGAATTATTACAATTGGACCTCTAATTGTCATTAATCCTTTAAGCCAACATGTATATCTTTTAGTGAAGATCGAATAAAATATAAAATATATGGAAAGACGTGGAATCATAGAGAAATGTTGTGCAAAATACTGTGAACACTTGTGTTTTGAATGTTTTAAAATAGTTTTGGTGTTAAACTGAGAAAATGTAGATTGTTGTCGTTGATTCAAATGGATTGAATGGTTAAACTATTAATCTAAATAATTTTGTTTTTAAAATTTTAATATATATTTTGAAAAAGCTTAAATTGAAAAAAAATTAATTATATTCAAACTTTTATCTCTCGTTTGAACGTTTTCGATCTTACACAGTTTTTAAAATCAAAGTTAAAAAAATTATGTAGAAAAAACCGTAAAATAAAAATGATAATAAAACACAAAAAAATGCGAATTCCCCTTTTAGTGTTCAAAGCAAAATTTTATGTGTCTATGAATTAATCGATTTTAAACAACAGAACGAATATCATAATTGTTTACCTACACATTTTAAACTTTTAATTTTCAATAATTTCGTATTAGTTTTCACTATTAATTATATTGTAAATAATATTAAAATATTAAAACATCCTTTTATTTAATTTATAACTTTAGTTTTACTATGGCAAAGGCCAAAATTAACAAAAAAGAGATGAAGAAAAATATTATATCTTTAAAAACAAAAATTGAAATTTGGACCGTCTAAGAAATAAAGAAAGAATAGTGGATGTAGCTAAATTTTATTTTATGAATGAAGCAACAATAAGATCAATAAAAAAAAACGAAGACTAAATTAGAAAAAGTGTAGCAGCTGGAATGCATTCGAGTATGATAACAACTTCACATGCAAGAAATGTTACGATGGAAGACATGGAAAAGGCTCTAATGATATGGGTAGAAGACCAAAATCAAAAAAGAATTCTTTACATAGCCTAAAATTAAAAGGTGAGCAAACATTGGTAATTTGGCTGAAATTATTGTGGGAAAGTCTTACAGTCCTGAACAGGTTTTTAATGCTGATGAATCCGGATTATATTGGAAGAAAATGCCTGAGAGGACCTTTTTAGCAAAACACAACAAGTCAGCTAGCGGCCATAAAGCAGCAAAATATCGTATAACGATTATTTTTTGTAGCAATGCTTCTGGCGATCATATTATGAAGCCATTGGTAATTAGCAAAGCTAAGCGACCACGTTCGTTTAAAGGGATAAATATTAACAATCTTCCCGTTTATTGGAATGCTCAATAAGAAAGCTTTGGTTACCGCCACGTTGTTCAATGATTGGTTCCATAACTTTTTGGTGCCAGATATGAAAAAGTATTTAATCAAAAAAAAGGTTGCCTTTTAAAGTCATTCTTATTCTTGATAATGCTCCAGGTCACCCTCAAGCTGAAATTGTGTTTCTACCCCAATACGACTTCTTTGTTGCAACCACTAGACCAAGTCAGTATGAAGAAGTCTACAAAGATATGACTAAAAATAAAACTCAAATGCTTATTTAAGACTTTTTCCTGAAAAGTCTCAGCAAACTACGACTAAAATCAATACAGCAACTGTATTTATGTTAAATTTAAAATTGTTTTAAAAATTAATAAAAATCCAGTCTTTCCACCCCACTTGACGATTACAGGAAAACTGTCCAAATATATCGTGTAACGCAGGGATTATCAAACTTTCTTCAAGAATTAATCAAAATTATAATTTTCGAGCCACACACCGGGATTAAATAATAAAAATGGGAGTCAAACATATATTATAGTTTTTTTATGAAGATAATTATGTAATTAGATATATTTTTATTTTTATTAAAGAAAATTTTTATGCAATAAAATAAATTTTTAATAATCGTTTCTTTTAATATAAAAATCTATTTTTGAGGTTTTCTACAAAGACAAAATTATTTAAATTGGCAAAAATTTCCAAAGGCAACATTGAACAATAAAAAATTATGTTTTTAAAACTTAGCAAAAAAATAATCAGCGGGACGCACTTTGTTAACCGCTGGTGTAACGTGTTCTTAAATGGCGCTTTTAATAATTAAATCAATGCTACGTATATTTAAGCATTTATTTCATAAAAATTGATTCATTTAACGGGAAAATCCTTAGAAACCTTAATAAAGAATAAAAAAATGTATAGTTACATAAAAATTTTAAATAAACAAATAGAACTAATTAAAAATTTTTAATTAATTATTTTAATTAAAATTATTGAAAAATGTCACAAAAAAATGGGAAATCAAATAACCGCCAAAATATTTTATAATAATCATGAATATGAAAATTGTATAAATTTCAATAGAGAGGACATGCAAATTCTAGACAACTTTTTTCTCCCCCCCCCCGAGATAATTTATCGACCCAGAATCAAACAGAATTTTGAATGAATCATTTTCATGGCAAATTTTAAATTTAATCAAACAATTTCATAAAAAAAGTCCTTTAAATGACCATCAAAATATTTAGCCCCCCTCCACATAATCAAATCAATAATCAGGCCGTAATTCACAAATTGTCAGTTATAAATCAATTTCACAATGAAATTCTTTCATTCTGCTGGCACACTCGCCAATTGGTCGAGATCTCACCGGCATGCTCGCCATTCACACGATAATCGGAAATGAAATCACATGAAATTTATCAATAAATTACGTAATTCGAATTGTCGAATTAAACAATTTTTACAAAATATATTTATTCAACTGAAAATTAAAAAGAAATGATATATTCATGAAAGATATTTTCTCTTCCTTTTGAAATTAATTTCAATAATAAAAATTTCACTCACGATTGCGTTGCAATTATGATAATGATAATCAAAATGACAGCGGCGACGCCACCGATAATAAGCCACATTTTGATGTTTTGCCACCAAAATTTTCTACGAGCTCGCACAGCATTGGCGTGAAATTCTCGTGCATTTCCCTCCATGTCTTCTGAAATACAACAAATCGTTTAAATACATTTCTTTCAAAATTGTTTTCTAACCAGCTCTAGTACTTAAATCATCCAATCGTTTGTCTCTTTCGAGAACTTTATCCATATTTTGACGCATATTATCAGTTAATTGATCAACTTGATTTTGAACATTTTTAATTTTTGTATTGGATTGATATCCATAAGAAGAAGTGGGTGGATAATTATCCCTATTTAGAAAATTAATTTATTGATAATAAATATTTATTACAATACAAAAATAACAAAATTTCCTTACATAATTAAATTTCGTTTAAAGTTATTAACCAAAAGATCTAGGTTTACAAATATACAAACTTTTATTGATTTAAACAATGAGAAAAACAAATAATTGCAAAAAATAAATTAAATATTCTTAAAAGTTAATTTTAAAATATATTTAAAATGGTGTAAAATTATTTCAAAAATATTAAATTTCCATAGAAAATAAAGAATTCGTGATACAACTTATAATTTTTGCTAATACTACATCAACCAAATATAAATTGTTACATTTTTATTTTAATATAATAAGTCCTCGAGTTACGCGAATTCGACGTAAGTGAAATCGTACTTATATGATTTAAAAACATTTTTTATTTGTTTGGACATTTTATGTTTCTGTGCTGGTGCTTACTACTGGTTTGGCGGTTTCAACAATGACTAAAAGGCCTTTAAGTTAGCATTTTAACGCGATATTGCTTTGTTCTACCACCTGAAATTTGTTGCATGGACATGTTGGTAATGTGTAACACATGTTGGTAATTGGTAACACATTCAATGAAATACCATTCTTACATCGAGGTAAATAAACTAAAAATTGAAGAAACATATCTTGGTATTTAACTACGTTGTTGATCAAATTTCCAGTAAGATATTATTCGTCAACAACTTTTCACTCATGTTATCCATTACCAACAATTAACAATAAAAATCACACTATAGGAAGAAAATAAATATAATTCACACAAAAATTTGAAAATCTATTCATAATTACATATAGCACTAAAGCAATGAGGTTCATACTCTAGATGTGCATAGGAACCGCTTTAGCTCGGTGACTCCGAACCGGATTGTCCACGCTCTATCTCATTCCCTTTCACATTCTCTTCATACTTTCACATTAATCCATTCATCTGTTGGTCTCAATACTGACTCTAGGACCATTTATAAGTAACGTGACGAAATGCGTCGGAACATAACACGCAAAGGTAGCAGTAAATCGAGTTGAATTAGAAAATAGTTAAACACCAAATAATAATTACTAATAGAATTTTACATCAAAATAATAAACGCAAAAGTAAAACTAATATGAAACAAAAGCAAGAAGTTGGGTTAGGGTTATTGGGTTGGTGACAAAATTAAAATTCTTACTCTAACTCCGGGTGTGTCTTTGATTGATCCACAAATAACACTTGACAAAAGAAATCTTTATTGTAATCACAAATGACTTTCACTTTACACTGAGAATCAATTCAATCCTCTGCTTGATGTTTATACAATGCTTATTACAACACTCAGTGAAAAATAGCACTTATGTGTAACACCGGATTGAAAGATCACTAATTACTGATTGGTTTACCAACTGGGACTTTGAGCTGGTTGTTTTCTTTGACCTTCTTCACAAATTTATTCAAATACTCAAGTAACTTCTTTTCGTTTAAATTTTCAACTAATTCTTTTCTTCAAATCTTCTCTAACAGTTATTCTTCACAATTATTTTCTTTATAATTATTCTCCACAAATCGTTTTTCCAATAACGTTTCGTCCGACTCTGTCTAACGTATCGTCTAAATTTTGTTTCTATTTCGTCCCCCAAATTTGTCTCAATTTGTGTCCATCCAATTTCCCTTTATATAGTGGTGGGTTACAGGTGATCGAGTGTTTATTATTTAGTGCTGTTACCAGCGTAACCCAAAATACAACATTGTTTTCCGCTTGGTACCCGTTGAGAAATCAATGTTGGTACTGTACCAAGGGGTTGAGTACTCGCAAAAAGTGAGCGCACCAAGGCACTATAATTGTCAAGTACTCTATGGGTCCACGGACTACCGTTAGAAGGTTTGTGTCCGATTTCCTCAGGTCCCTTACCGAAATTGTTTTCCCAAAATTTCACACGCAAATTTTCATTCACCAAGCAATTATAAAATAAAATACCTCATATATTAATTTAATAAAATTTGCAGATATACATCAACTTAATAAGGTTTGAAATGGATCGTTGGTATAACTGTTTAGTCCCATCGCAGATGTTTACGCCGGTGTTGATTTCTCCTGGCGTTCATGTTCGGCCAACCTGGCTTTCTTCAGTTTCTCTCTGATGTTGCGTCCTAGCCGCTTCCGCTTGGGTTTGTTTTCCGCGGCCGGAGGGTATATCGCTGCCAGTTCGACGGTCAGCGGCCGGATTTGTCTTACCGCAGCTTCGTTGATGATTTGTTCGTTGCGCTCGGTTTCTAGCGCGCGCACTTGTAATTTTAGTGCGCGGATCTCCATCTGATCCTGTGTGGCTTGGGCCTGCAGCTGGAGGATCTGTGCAGTCTTCTTCTTCATATCTGCGGGACTGAACCAGGTGCCCTCGAACTCTCGGCACTTCCCTTTGAGCTTGTCGACCCGGACTCGGAGGTCTTCGGCCTGTTTTTGGGCCTGTTCCCGGTCTTTGCGCAGGTTTTCGAACAGTTTAAACACTAAAAGGAAAAATATACTAATAGAATTCGCCACTGTTATTCATGTGTCTAACTAGAAAAATTCATGTAGTTAATTAATTAAAATTGTTAACGACGCATTGACTTAAAATCCCTGAGCATGGCTATGTAGCGCAACATATAAATTTTATTAGCTAACACGGAAATATTTATTACACTAAAATTCATGCATAAGCAAAACCAAGCACAATTAGGAAAATGTGATTTAATCAGTGTGAGACACAGTTAACGATTTCATCATCCGTCGGTAGTGGGTTCACAATGGGTGTTTTCTGGGTCTTCCTCGTTTTCGTGGGGGCGCTTTTGCGTCCTCCAATTCCTCTAAGGGGACTCCTTTATTTGCTGCCCGGAGTTGGAGCTCCAACCGCTTTAGTCGAATCTGGGCGGCCTCGACTTCCATGGCCGCTCGGTCACGGGCCTCCTGGAGCAGATTATTCTGCGGCTCGGTTTTTACCCACACCGGGGCATCGGGCTCGGGGCCACTCCGTATGACTGGGCCAAAATTGTCCAGGTCCAGTCCTCGGTTCCAATCGTGGATGCGGTATCAGATGTACCGGGACCGGAGTCGCGTGATCATTTGACTGTCCGTCTCTTCCCCACCGTGGTTACTCGATTGTGACATATCTACGATTATCCAAAATATAAGACCGTTGATTATTACATAGTGAAAAATGTTTAAACTCCAGGCTTAAGATTAAATTTCTATCAGCAATCCATAACCAGGGAATTCACCTAAGGAGTTTGAAAATCATATCTATCTTATCCAAGGCATAATCCGTTGATATCCAACTCAGTGGTGACTTAACCGACAAACAACCAAAAAACAACAATCCCAAAATTTGTATTTTCGTCTGTGGTTTCTATATACTCGTTATAATGCTCGGGCCTGTCAACTTAGTTTTTTCAAAAATGGAAATAAGAAAACAAATTCGATTGTTTTAATGATTCAAAATCATTAACTAATTATTTACATTATAGTACATTATTTAAATTTAAAATTTTTTTTTATTCAGATTATTTTAATTTATTATTAGCATCCTTGGCTTCAAAGAAAGTCTTCGTCGACGGAAAGACTCATTGTTGAATCGTATTCCAATGCCTTTTCATCGGCGAAGCCGTTCATAATGGCCCAATCTACTTTTATATATATATATATATATATATATATATATATATATATATATATATATATATATATATATATATATATTACTTCTCTTTTCAGCTTGTTCAGAATCTGCTAAATTAGCCATATTCCGTGGGAAATGATCGCCCTTTCTGTGACTGGCTCCTCGGCATTGATGAAGATTCTGTTGCTGGTTGGTACGAAGAATGAACGATCTGGGATATCTCCCTTTACGGTAGGTTATTTTAAAATATATAGTAACCCAAATTCAGTTTAAAATTATAACCTCCTATATTACTTAGTAAGAGTAACAACAGTGATTACAATAATGGTATTCATGATTAGTAATAATTGTAGGGGCACGTGTCCCAAGATTAAACTAATATACCTAGGGGGGTCATGGCAATTCCACTTGTATATTATATTCTTGATCACATTATGTAGTGCTACTTTGTAATTACATATTATGTTTTAAACCCCAAAAAATTAGTTATACTTCGTGGATAGATATTTTCGAATTTTATTTTGAACCTAAGAAATTAATTATATTTTACAAGTAGGTATTTATAGATTATATTGCGGAGATTAGAAGTAGCTATACTTTATATTTGTATATTTATAAATTATGTTTTTATGTTTAATCAATGATTATAGTTGATGATTATATATTTATAAATTATATTTTTAACTTGAAAATTAATTCTACGTTATAATTGGGCATGCATAAATTATATTCCTGAGCTTGAAAATAGTTGTACTTTATAGTTATATCTAAGTTATATTTTTATACTTAATCTATAGTTATAGTTTATAGCAGGGTTTCTTAACCGGTGAGGTATACCTCCCTTGGTGAGGTATACTAATGTGATAGGGGAGGTATGAGATTTTGTTTATTTTTGTTATGTTTTTTTTAAATTAAAAATTAAAATTATTTACAAAAAAAATAATTTAAAAAAATTCTTCAAAATTTAAACTTGTTTCATTTATTATGTACATATTTATATTATACAAAATAAAATTTGAACGATTACTTTTTTGCTAAATATGTTAGCATTTCTCTATTTTTGTACATAACTATTTCTAATTAATTATGTTTCTTTTGAAATCAAGTAGCCTTTGAAAAAATTCAAAATTATATACATTTTTATATTCAAGTTTAGTAAAGTTTATATTGGCTGCTAATAGTTGCATTTCTTTTAACTTGTTTTAATTATTTCGTTACCGCTAATAATAAAAAAGAAATATGTCGAAAAAAAGGAAATATAGTGAGGATTATGTGAAATTTGGATTTACATGCTGTGTTCGTGATAAAATCGAAAAACCCCAATGCTTTCTATGCTCAAAAATTCTCTGCAATGATAATATGAGGCCTTCTAAACTCCTTGAACATTTTAAAAAAATGCATTCAAATAATTCTGGAGACACACTTGAATCTCTCAAGCAGAAAAAAGCTCGATTTCTGTCATCAGGAACTTTAACCAAGTTAGGTTTTGGAATTAATCAAAAGCCACTTGTTGCAGCTAGTTATAAAGTAGCATATCTTATCGCAAAGAACAAAAAGTCTCATACCATCGGTGAAACGTTGGTCAAGCCTTGTGCTCTTGAAATGGTAGAAGCTGTTCTCGGAAAGCCACAGAGAAATCAGATCGCGGCAGTAACTCTTTCAAATGACGTGATAAGAAGTCGAATTGTGGAAATGTCATCTGATATTTTGGATCAACTTATGTCAGAACTGAAGAAAACAACTCTTCCTTTTGGTCTGCAACTGGATGAAAGTACTGATGTAGCTCAGTGCAGTCAACTTTTGACCTTTGTTAGATATACCACCGAAACTGGTATTAAAGAAGAGTTTTTGTTCTGCCATCCGATATTAGCTACTACAAAAGCGACTGATGTGTACCAGATAATTGATGATTCTTTTTCAGAAAATAAACTTGATTGGAAGGAAAAGTTAGGATTCATATGTACTGATGGTGCACCTTCCATGCTAGGGAAAAATTCTGGTTTTGGAGCATTGGTACGAGCGATGGCTCCAAATGTTATGGTTCTGCATTGTTTTTTACATCGCCATGCATTGGCATCACGAACTCTTCCACAAAGACTCAAGTCTGCCATGGATATCACTGTCCAAGATGTAAATTTCATCCGATCTCGAGCTTTGAATCACAGACTCTTCAAAATATTATGCCAAGAAGTTGGAGTTTCTCATGAAATGCTGCTTTATCACACTGATGTACTGTTGGGTTTTTAATGCAAGTCGGTACTACGGTCTGACTCCTTTGTGTTCTTTTCCAAATAAATAAATAAACAAATAACCCAACACAAAATCTTTATTGACACTGATGCAGTTACACTTTTACACTTGTATTAGTTTACTCACACTTGATACAATCAGGTTTTGTCTGCACTTTTCAATTTGCCAACAAATCTCACGCAAGGGTAGATCTTCCAACGGGAGATATCCCTTTCTGGTACGTTCGATTTTTTTTAAATGGTTTACTTTCGACTAACTTTAATATTTCCTTTTTCACTCTCGTCAACTTCTGTTTTCTTTTCTTCGACCAACTGGCCTTTTGTTTTCTTGTCAGTTGCTTTTATACTCGCTTGTTAATTGACTTTATTTTTGCCAATTATTTTTGGTTTTATTTCCCCCGGGCTTCCTCTTGGAGGTCTAATTTAATTGAAGGGAATTTGCTCATTTCCTTTGACGGCGCTTTTTATCCGGCTAAATTAATTGCCTTCCCGAAATTGGATTTCTCAATTCGCTCGGGTTTTCCATTGTATCGGGTTTCCCATTAGCTCGGGTTTCCCATTAGCTCGGGTTTTCCATTAGTTAATTAATTTTTAATTAATTTTTGTTTTTTGTAATTTATTCCTTTTAGGGACCCCCCATTGATTTTATTTTATTATAGCTGAACTCGTCTCATTATTTAGCATCCGCCCATACCAGTTTCCCCCAGAAAATATTCATTTTTAAAATTTTGATTTTTAATTAATATTTTGTACTTTAAATTTTTATTTTGAATTTGGTGTTTTAATCAATTTTCACCTCATTTTTGTGCCTCTCTTGTTGAACCCCAACATATCTCCCCCCTTTTATTTAGATTCGACCTCGAATCTGCATGTATATAATAAGTCTAATTTATCATTATAAATAATAATGTTACTAATAACAATAATAATGACGATAACAATACTACCGATAATACTAATAATCATAATAATTAATAATGATGATGATAATAATTGTGATATTGGTCACAGTTGTGTATCGGGCATCATAATATTTGTATGTACATGATGAAATGCAATGTGCAGTGTATACAGTATGATATCAAGTTGGGTTCATCACAGATAGTTGCTTAGCTATTTATTTTAAACTATTATTTCACAGAATTTTTTTTTTTTTTTTTTTTTTTTTCAAAAGAGAGACAAAAGAAATTAATGAGAAAATCAGTTTGATTAGAA
This sequence comes from Schmidtea polychroa, assembly GCA_959609185.1. NCBI lineage: Eukaryota > Metazoa > Platyhelminthes > Tricladida > Dugesiidae > Schmidtea > Schmidtea polychroa. The sequence continues at coordinate 53,004 of CAUHTR010000657.1, read as the reverse complement.
ATCCGGAAATCCAACTATAGATTAAATTCAACTATCTAATAATTCAATTTCAAATTTATTTCAATTCGTTCTTTAAATTTGGAGTCATTGGAAATGTCACAACCAATAGTAATGGTGATAGAAATTCAGAATATAGCCTTTTTAATAATAATAATAATAACAATAATAATAATAATAATAATAATAATAATAATAATAATAATAATAATAATAATAATAATAATAATAATAATAATAATAATAATAATAATAACAATAACAATGATAATAATAATAATAATAATAATAATAATAATAATAATAATAATAATAATAATAATAATAATAATAATAATAATAATAATAATAATAATAATAATAATTTTTTTCTTCAAAAGAAATATCCCACCACTTCAATAAATGAAAATAATTCTCAATTAGTTTAAATGAAGTTACCAACATTTATGGAATATTTTCCGATTTTTTTTTCTTATAATTTCAATCCATTAGTTGGATACGATTTTCCTTTCAAAATCCCGAACTCATTTTACTAATGAGCAACTAATTTAATTGCAGTTGAGGCCAATTAAATTATTTACGAAATTGGTTTGCGCTTTTGACGGGAGATTCAAAAAGAAAATGATAATTAAATCCACCCATCATCCGATTGAATTTTTTACACATCTACAATTTGGACAACTAATTCAAGGGTAATTTAATTTTGTTTCGCAAAATAGATTTATTTCTTTCTTCTTTCAGTTCTTACACGAGATAAGGAGAAAGCCAATCAGAAGCCACCGAACGCACCGAAGCCGCGGAAATCCTCGGTACGACTCGTAGTTTGATTTGAATGGTTGGTGAATAATTTATTAATAGGTAAGGGATTTTATTTATTTCTTCATATTTTTAACCATTTTCTATTAACTATTGTGATGTGCAACAAAATGAGAAAAAGATTATTACTGGAGATCAATGTTCTGGGGGTGCATTCAATTCTAATCCGTTTAACAAATTATGCTACTTCTCTGAGAAGCACCCAAAAATTACTTTGGAATCCATTAATCAACTAAGAAAACACGGCGAATTATGTGACGTAGCCTTGATTGTTGGTCAAAAAAAATCTTAGTCCATAGAATTGTGTTATCTGCATGTAGTCCTTATTTTAAAGCTATGTTTACTGGCGAATTATCTGAATCACTACAAAATGAAGTAATTAACTATTTGGTTATCTTTATCAAACGATATTAGGTAACATTAAGGGATATCGATGAACGTGCTGTTGAAGCATTGGTAGAATTTTGTTATACATCTCAAATTGTTATTGAAGAGTGGAATGTACAGTGTTTACTACCAGCTGCTTGTTTATTACAATTATCAGAAATTTAAGATGTTTGTTGTGAATTTTTAAAACAGCAGCTTGATCCATCTAATTGCTTAGGTATCCAAGCCTTTGCTGATACTCATGCTTGTAATGACTTATTAACCATTGCTGATAAATTTAGACATCATAATTTTCAAGTACACTTTATTTATTATTACCTCAAGATCGTCCTCTTATGCAGGTGGATAAAAATTTTTTTTTTGTTAATATAAACTTATATTGATTATTTGATGAAGCAAAGAATTTTATTATTACCTCAAGATCGTCCTCTTATGCAGGTGGATAAATTTTTTGTTAATATAAACTTATATCGATTATTTATTATATTGTGTAAAATAACTTTCAGATTCTTTGATGATTTAATACAATAAATTGAAACATATACTTAAAATTAATTACCGCAATTGTCACTGTATTAACTGGAAATTGAAAATCTATTTCCAACTTAAAATGGTGCGTCGAAACATGAATATTGTTGATTTCGAAGCGAATATGAAACCATGAAGTATGTAGATATTAATTAATATAATTTTGTTGATTTTTTACACTATTTGAAATTCAAGCGAATATGAAACCATGAAGTATGTAGATATTAGTTAATATAATTTTGTTGATTTTTTTTTTTTTTACTATTTGAAATTCAATTTTCATGGACCAATTTATAAAATTATATTTAGTTATCAAAGCAAAATAGTCTATACTCAAATTTTATGCCTAGATATAAATAAATAGTTTTGGATAAACAAATATGGATATAGAGACACCGAGATACACAGAGAAATTTATAAACAAATATAGATTTAGATACAATATAGTTCCATTTATTCATAAACGGTTTCTATGGAAAAATCAATGACTACTGACAACCACACATTTCCAATTGTTGTCCAGGGTAGCCAAACTCCGACAATTGGGAATGTGTATGTTGTTATTAAAAGTTTTATTTATTATTTATACATTTTTTTTTCTAATTATGGGGTTTAACTGATGAGCTACCAATTAATAAATGAGACAACGCGAGTTCAACATTATTTATTTTTATAAATATTCTATATATATATACATATTAATTTAGTTCATTTTTATTTCCAATTGTTTGGTTCCATGCCGATACCGTATTATTGTTTCTTCCCGTTCATAGATTACCCCATCGATGGTTACAGTCTCCCCAACATCAATATTTGAAGTGTTTTTCCTTTTTCTCGCTTGTCGACATTCGGGCATCGGACCATACTCAAGTGTTGGGTGTATTCTTACCATCGAAACACTTATCATTACTGAAACACATTCTTGTGAAATTTCCAAAAACGATTCGGTGGCCCACTTTAATGGAATTAATGGATTTTCCGTCTCCATCTCCACATTCTCCTCGCTTGTCAAGTCAATTTGTTCTGCTTCCATTGCATCGTCAACCAGAATTTGTGCCACTTTGTCCGCTATTGCAGTTGATGCTGATGGTACCTCTCGAAGTTTTTTATATTCCTCCAACGAATATTTCTTTGATGGTAGGTTTTTGGGCATTGGTATATCGTCAATCCATTGATTTTCCACTCTCTGATATACCTTGCGAATGCTCTTCACATCCTCTAGAGCCGAATGCACACCAATTTGTGTCTCTTCTCCACATATTTCTCTCACTACGGTTTGTAATTTGAACCATTCTCCTTTCCTGGTTACTCCCCTGTTTTGGAGTGCTGGTGCCGCTGCCAAATCACGAATGCCATATAATTGCTCAATCCATATTCCCAAATATTGTAATTCTGCATGTAAATCATGGCCCACTAGTATCTTGCCAACTGTCAATTGTTGGATGTCCTTTGTTGCCACATATTGATCGCATTGATTCCTGCTATCTACTTCTGTGATTCCGTGAATCCTTGAATTAAAATGGCGAATTTTTCCTCTTGGAGTCAAGTATATATTCTTTATTATTTTTCCATAATAATTCATAATCGCTAGTGCTAGAAGGACCATTTTTCCTTGTTCAGACGTGCCATATTCTGCATCAATAAACAATATTCTGTTGCGGATTTCTTCCAAATCCATTTCCTTTCTGAGAAACGACATTTTCCTTTTCAACATTTCTTTCGAAATTTTCATTAACATTGGATCTTCTCTTGCACTTGGCTGCATCTGCGGAACTTCGTTCGCTTCATTTTCGATTCTGATTTCCACTACCATGGTTGTTTCTTCATTCGCTGCTCGTAACGTTCTCCACATGAAGTCTCTCTGCAGCTTCCACGACGTAAATATTTTTAGTTCCCAACACACTTTGTTGTCATTCGTCAGTACCTCAACGGTACCCTTGATCACATGTAGATGATATTCTTCTTTCCTTGACATCTCGACTTCTTCTGCTAATCGCAATTTTGACATCCTCATGATCGTAAACATTTGGATCTTCATTTTTCGGTCATCAATTCTTAAATAATTTGGGATTTGGAGATTGTCGTTGATCCGGTATACTTTTTGTCCGGCATGATTGTTCTTCATTTTGATGTAGCTGTCGTAGGTCGACCTTGCCAACTGTATTTGTTCCATTTTTTTCTACAATAGTCATATAATTAAAATTTGAAGTTAATTTAATTTTAACACTAGGGTGAGATGGGGTACCCAAAGGATACCGTCCCACCGACTAGTTATATAAATAAATAATAATAATTACCGTTTAGTTAATTTGTTGATATTTTTTTTTTCAAAATTAATGGAGTTTAATGGATTTTACCCTCTTTTAATACCCTTATGAAAATTCCCTTAACCCCGTTTTTCTCTCCCCCTTAACACAGCGCTAACCAATCAAATTGATTCTTTCCGTTGACATTGAAAAGTGCAGATTCACAAGTAAAATAAAATGAAATATTGATCATATCCATAATGAAATAAATATTAATAATATCCATAAAATATTCATACTATATTACTACTACTACTTTATCAATTTTTTGCATGCAAAGTATTTATGTCTTACTACACAAATGTTTCTTCATAAACGATCCAAGGTCTCGCAATCTCGGATCGATTCGTAGAAGGTTTGGGTATTGTTCGAAATTCAATTAGCACAATGATAATGAGAATAATGAGAGAGATTGTTATAATGAGAGTAGTTATTAATAATGTTACACACACAATTTCACTGTCAGTTTTTAATGACGATATGGTTTCGTTATTAGTCATTGACTCATTGATGCTAGAGAAGATGATTACGTTGGCAGAGCTAGGGGTTCGGTTGGACTGATTTGATTTGTTTCGATTTCCATACTGCGAGCTAATAGATGGAATTTGCACAATTTTATTTTCCACTAATGTTAATTGCCATAAATTTGAAAATAGAGAACGTCTATAGTATTTTATTTTAATGAACACAAATTTTGACGTCGATATTGGTGAACGTTGACGAAAAGTTAATATTTGAGATTTATTTTTTTCATTTAATATCGATTGAATTTTTCCATAATAATATAAAATAGCTTTTTGATTGGGCTCCGCTTGTCGGGTAACGTTCACTAATTGATTGAAAATATGAAAAGTAACCCGATTTGTTTCATTAACTAATCGTATCATATGTTGACTAGAGTGTATTCTGATCCATTGACTATCAATTTCAGTTCCGTTTTCATATAAAGATTTTTCATAATAGTGAATCAGAATATTATAGTTATGATGTAATTTTAAATTTACATACTTTATAAAGGGTTTTCTGCTATTCAATGTATCTATCGCATAATTTTGAAAAACTGCTTTTACTTGTTGGGATTCCTGGGGTTCCCAATATATGTCAATTCCATTTACCAGTGGTTCAATTGATACTCGATTATGTAATCTCTTTGTCCAAATATTAATGCGTATAAGATTTTGTATTTTTGTATTATTACTTTTCGAATCCAATTGCGTAATTAACCAAGGGTATTCATAATTCATTGTTAATTGTCTAGCCACATAAATATTTTTGGTGCTGTTCAAATTTATTGGGGGTTCAAAATAGTTTATTAGATTATTTATCTCTATTTCTTCTGCTCCTCCAGCATAATAAACCCAAACTATTTGAGTACATGTCGAATAAATATGAACTTTGTCTAATAATACAACTGTATTAGTTGCATATAACGGGAATACTCTCACTGCATTTACTGACATTATATTGATAATCATTACTGTTGTAATCAATAAAACTTTATTGATGTAACTCAATGGAGCAGGGTTTTTTTGTAAACTTTTGTTTAATTACTGGGTTCCCTGCATCTTTATTTGGTTTTGATCTCAATGGATAACGTGATTCATCTTCTATTATCTTCTTGCATCTATTTACATGAACGATGATTGTCCCAGCCTTTTTATTGTTTTGTGGACGCAATTTTAAGTTAGTCTCTGTCGTATCACACACTAGATATGGTCCTTTAAACGGTCGTTGCAATTTCGTTGACAAGCCTTTTGTTGGTTCTGGTTTGTTTATATACACGAGATCTCCAATTTTAATGTCATGCGCCCGTGCGCGTTTATCATAGCATTCTTTATACGCTTCTTGATGATGCCTTATGTTAAGTCCAGCTTGGATCCATACTGACTGTAGTCTTTCATGCATAGTTATTTTATAATCTGACACATCCATATATTGGGAAATAGGTGACTGAAATTCTAGATCGACTGGCATATTGTTTCGTCGTAGATACATGAGATAAAAGGGTGTTTCTCCAGTGCTTTCATTTACTGCATTCCGGTATGCAAATAAGCATGGTTTAATGAATAAATCCCAATCCTTTTGTTTCCTATTTACATAGGATGATATCATATTAATTAGTGTCCCATTAAATCTTTCAACTAGACCATCTGTTTGTGGATGATATGGTGAGGTACTAAGTTTCAATATACCAAATAAATCTGTAATTGATTTAAATAATTCACTCTGAAAATTTGTTCCTTGATCTGTAAGTAATTTCTTTGGTGCTCCGTATCGAAAAATAATATTCTCCACAAATATTTTCGCAACTGTTTCTGCTTTCTGATTTGGCATTGCATAAGCTTCTGGCCATTTAGTAAGATAATCGCAAAAAACAATAATGTATTTGTTGCCATTTGTTGTTTCCGGCAATGGGCCAACGATGTCCATTGCTGTCATTTCCATTGGCGCCTTTGGCACTGGCATAGGCTTAAGCGGAACTTTTATTTTCCGTCCCGTATTTCGTCTTGTTAGGCATATCTCACACGTATGACACCATTGTCTGACATCTTGTTCCATCGTTTTCCAATAATATTTCTGTTTCAATCTTGATAATGTTTTTCGCGCTGATAAATGCCCTCCTAATGCTCCATCGTGATACAACAACAGTAATGATTTTCGATGTTTTGTCGGAACAATAATTAACAAATTTTCATTTTGTACACATTTTAACAAACCATCATGAATAATGTATTTATGGTTCTCTTCGGCAATATGTTTCCAGTCACTCTCCTTTTTGATTGAGACAGCATGTTGACGTAACTGATTTAATTCCTCGTCATTTTCCTGATCATCTTGTAATTTTTCGATATTATTGACCGTTTTAATTGCCAAGAATATTGTATTTTCGCAATTTTTCTCATCTTGATCAACATTATTTTCTACTGGTATTCTCGACATAGCATCCGTATTTGCATTTGACTTTCCTGTACGATACTTTATCTCGAAATCATATTCTTGTAACGCAATTGACCACCTAATTAATTTACTGGCCGAATCTCTGTGCTTCATTAGCCATTGTAACGGATTGTGATCTGTAAAGACGACAAATTTTCTGCCCACTAGATATTGTCGAAAAGTAGTTATCCCATATACCAATGCTAACGTTTCCTTTTCGATTGTTGAATAATTCTTTTCATGAGGTTTCAATGATCTGCTGGCATAAGCAATTACATGATCTTTTTCCCCTTCTACTTGCTGTCCTAATACCGCGCCTAATGCGAAATTACTGGCATCTGTCATTAATATAAACGGTTTTTTAAAGTTCGGACATCTTAATATCGGCTGTTTTATTAAGCTTTCTTTGAGTTTATCAAACGCTTCTTGCTGAGCTGTTGTCCATTTAAATTTTGCTTGCTTTTTCAATAACATGTTCAAAGGTTGTGCTACATGTGAGAAACTTTTAATAAACTTTCTGTAATAACTGGCTAATCCCAGAAATTGTCGAACCTGATCTACATCCTTGGGAATAGGATATTTCTCAATTTTTTCTACATTTTCTGGATTTGGTTGCAAACCTCGACGCGAAATGATATGACCCACATAAACGACTTCAGATTTCCCCCATTCACATTTGGAGGGTTTTATTTTTAAGTTTGCTTCTAACAATCGCTTGAATACTGTTTCCACATCCTGCAAATGTTCCTGAAAACTATTCGAAAATATTATAATATCGTCAATATACACTAATGCATGTGGTATATCGCGCAAAACAAAATTCATACCTCTCTGAAATGTAGCAGGTGCTCCTGTTAATCCGAATGGTAACACGTTAAACTCATATAGACCCTTCCCATCTGAAAATGCAGTTTTCCTTCTATTTTCCTCTTTGACTTTAAATTGATTGTATCCTTTATTAAGATCTATTACCGTAAAATATTGCACCTCCCCCATCTGATCGAACATTTCCTGTGGAACAGGAATAGGATATGTATCTTTTCTCGTTACTTGGTTCAATTTTCGATAGTCGACACAAAATCTTAAATCACCGTCCTTCTTTTTAACTACTACTATTGATGATGAGAATGGTGAGAAACTATCTCTTATTATATTGAATTCTTTCATTGCTTTGATTTGCCGATCACTTTCTTCCTGATGTATGTATGGTATTCTATACGGCCGTAATTTTATTGGGGTCTCGTTGAGTAATGGTATTTCATGCTCAATCACCTGAGTGAGTCCCAGATCATACTCATGTTTTGCAAATACATTTCTATATTTCTTTAATAATGCACCGAATTCTTGTTTCTGCAAATCCGTCAAATCTTTGCTTGTGATCTGAGGTTCTTTATAAATTTTTATATTTCTCGGTAACTTCTGAGCTTCCTCTGCTTTGATTTTTGTTAATTTTCCCAATTTGGTTTTGGGCTTTATTTCAACGGATCTTGCACTATAATTCGCTATTCTAACTGGTACTGACTTATTTTGGACTTTCACTACTTCATCGCACATAGGCACATCGTATTTTTCAACCAGCTTTTGATTTGGCTCAAATATGTACTCCTCATCTGAGACCCTCATAACATCTGCATAGTATATTACTTCGCTTTTTGGTGGTACTTCCAATGTTTGGTTTAGAAATACCTCTCCTACTTCAGGCACTACTTCACCCATTTGTCCTTTTATTAGTTTTCCAGTTCTCAGATCAAGAGAGATTCCATGTAGTTGCTCCATGACATCCATGCCAATAAGACATTTTACAGGACTTTTTCTCATCACTGATACCCAATGAATTATTTCTTGATCTCCAATTATCAGTTTAACTTCTAATTTTCCAACAATATTTAGTGCATTATGTGACATTGATTTAATAATGTGATTCGTTGGTTTTATTTTGGCTTTCTCCTGATACGTCAAGAAGCTTTCCGCTACTATAGTATGACTTGAGCCTGAGTCTAATAAAGCTTCCACTTTTCTCTTGTTAAACTGTATGTTTATTCGAGGTTGTTTTCCTCCTACTACTGTTGTCATTAGTGCATAGCTGCATGGTAGACCAAGCATATTCTTTCTTTCAATTTCAGCACTCGTTGGTTCAATCTTCTCTAATTCGATTGTGATATTATCTACAGGTTTCATTTCTTTTAATTGTTCATTTGGATATATTGGTGCTGTTGGTCTAAATGTCGGGGTATACCATCTACTAAGAGTATCAATCCCGCTTAATTTTGGCATTGGTTCAAGCAAGAACCTGGACTCTGGCTCTACTTTACTCTTTATTACACTTTTTCGAAAGCATTTATACTCCGATTCCCCGTTGTTGTTATCATCATTATGATCGTCGTTTTTATCTTCCGACTGACACGTCGATTCCTCACTTTTCCGGCCATTTCTTAATTGTGCCCTTACTCTTGCCATTTCTTTAAATTGATGATCTGTAATAAAGAATCTAGCCAACAATGGAATACAACCAATAACTAATTTCCACGACCATCCCGATATTGCGTATATTCGATGTACTGACAACATTTGCGACACTACCACCTTTGCCGTTATCACAATCACGTAAATTCCAATTAAACCTGCACATGCTTGTCCCAAAAACATGAACTTGCCCCAAATCTTTTCCATCGTTTTATATGTAGCTCGTTTGAAATGATCAGGTGTTAGCAAATTTTCGTAATTTACTGTTCCTTCTCCATTCGGTAATACTGTGTCAATCATTTCTGAAATTATCCGTTCCTTTTTGGATGGAAACAACAAATTCCTTTGAGCTTCTTCGATATCTTCGCTTGCATACAAGCCCATTTGTGCCATTTTGTTTAGTGATGTGAAATTTATCAGGTATTCTAAATTTGTTAATTCTAGTTTGTCTGGAGTCTTGACCCCACGATAATCTGGTAAGGCTATCCATGAGTCTGTAGCTAATCGGTATAAAGGGGCTAATAATCGATTGCATTGCAAAAGTTTTGGTTTAGTTTGTTCATCAAGCAAGATTCTACTTATCGGTTCCATAAATCGTACCTTTCCCCCAAAGCTTACTGGTAATTCATTCGTACATTTTTCGTATTTGGCAATTTTCACTGTGACTTCTTTGCATTTGTAACTGTATAATGCTTCTCCAAATATTCTCGCAAACACTCCATTTTCTGATATTAGCATAGGTGCTACTAAATTTGGATTCGTAATTGCCATCGCCATCCGATTTCGGAGAATCTCTTTATTCAACTTACAATCGTTCAGAATCATTTCTCTATATACATTTTCCATGATGTTTTGACTAAAATGAAACAAATAATCAATTTTATTATTAAAATAATGAGTAAGTTTAATGTCATCTCTGTGAATTTTAATTTTTGCTTCTTCCACAACATTTCTAGACACGTAAACACCTTTATAATTTGTTACATATACCATTCGACCACATTTATTTGTGATTTCCTTTTTTATAAATCGCATTCCATCTGCTGGTAACGTAGACATTAAAACTGTTCCCATTTGCTTTGTCCATACTGGGGTTGATTTAATGGTATTATTTGGTCTATAATTCATATTGAAATTATCTGGTTTATCTCTAAACTGTTCTCCTACTAGCTCTTTAAAGTTCATAGTTTTTAAGTGCGCTAAATTACACTTATTTGTTTCTACATTATAAACAAGAATCGATTCCCCTGTTTGACAATGTGTTTGTTTCATATTACAGAATGGATGAGTTTGTAATTTTCCCGTATCATCATCGAAAGCTCCTTCGAACTCTCTCAACTCCGTGAGATACTCTTCTAGCACCACTGTTTGCTGAATAATTTTACCGTTCATTTTATATGGTTCACCTTCACAGTCGCCATTTGCTTTGATAGCTCCCTTTACAATTATTGTTTCCCGTATTCTATGGTTCAATTTTGCCTTTAAACTAATTTCTGGACTTATTTTTAATTCTCCTGTTTGAAATGCTGCTAGACAGTTTTCTGGAAGCACCTCGACTGGCCTAGGTATCGCATGCATTTTTATGAGTGACGTATGGCTCCATTTACCACAATAAAATACAAATGTTGTATGTTTGACAATACACTCTCTCACTTGAGTTCTTCGCAGATCAGACTCTTGATACACATAATATTTTACGTCATTTTCTATTTTTAAACTGCTCGGATACGCACCTGGGCATTCAGACATATCTACTACCGAATAAACTTTTCCCATTTCAGTTTGGGAACAATCGTACGCAACTAAAGATGATGTCTGTGTAATTATTGCACAAAACGTAATCACCATAAACATCGCCCATGGAAATATCATTGTTTTTCTTAGTTCTGGCTTAACTCTTTCATTTACTCGTCTTTGGGGTGGACTCATTTCTTGCTTCTCATTTTTCTTTTCTGTTAGAGATGAACACAGTGTTTTCCAACCACCTTTTTCGTTTACCCAGCTCATTAAATATTCGTTTACTAGCCGGGCAGTGATGTCTATCAAATTTTCTAACTTGTCTGACCTTGCGAACGTATGCGTTCCAATTTCTAAAACAACATAAGTTAAAGCTATTATTATAACTTCCTTATTAATTTCATTTTTTGCCAAATTTTCAATTACTGATCTCTCGCAGAATGTATTCTCTTCGCCAAATTTCTGTATCACTTCAGGAAGCCTATTCTTCATCTCTTTAACTATTTCTTTCAGTTTATCCTCTACCTCTATTTCTATGTCGAACATTGGATATACTGCTTTAACGAGATGTTTCAACATTTTCTTAGTTTCGTCGACGTCCTGTTCTGGCCTCACTAAATATTTCTTTATTTCATATAAAGTTCTAACTTTCTTATTTTTGATTTCACCATTTATTTCGCCTTCAGGTACAAGTGGCTCCCCTTGTACGTCTGGTTCTGTGGACTGATCTTTGTTATCAGGAGCTTTTTGCTCATTATCACTAACGATTTCATCAATTTCTCTATTTCCTTTAACTCTTTCATCTTGTTCCTCTGTGTCAGGCTTGTTAGACTCAATATTTGCTTCTAAACTCACTCCCTTTACTACGACTATATGGTTCACTAAATATCCCACTCGTCCATCTCGGATCAAATATCCGTTTTCATCCAGCTCTTGTGGTACACACCCACAATCATATAGGTATTCATCATCGTCAAGTTCTTCACCTTTGTGCATTACTATAATAATTCCATCTTTTCCCAGCGTTTCAGCCGCTCTCTTCCGCAATTTTCGGACCTTTGCACACCAATGCTCGTCTATATATTCCGTTTTGCCATATCCCTCATAATCTAATGCTATCAAAAATGGCTTTAACTCTACTCTTGCCTTTCTGAGCTCCTTGCCCAACCTTTGCAATAAACTTCTTAATAACTTGGCATATCTGGTTTTCACATGTAAATATGGTCGTATTGCATTCACTATTTTTAGTTTATCGTTTTCCTCCATTTCTAATTTCTCAATAATCTGTAACTTCTCATTGATTTCATCTTCATCTCCAATATATAACGCATCATTTAATTCCTCTAATATCTCCCTTGAATTCCTTTTGTCTATTATTTTACTACTCATTATTTCATCACTAGTAATTACATTTCCCATTTTTAATTCATTTGTACTTCCTGGTATAAATCCACAATCCACCAAAAATTCGTCATTTTCTAACAATCTCTCATTAAATCTCAACTCTATCATGCATCCTTCCCTTTTTTCTTTTAATTTATTCTTTAAATCATTTACACAATCATTTGCCTCACAACGACAACATAATACACTTTTGTCAATCTCATTTACTACTTCCACAAAGATGGAATCTAACCCTGCTTTCTCTCTCAAAGCTTTTCCAAATATTTTCATTAATTCTTTAATTTCTTCTTTATACTTTGGATTCATATTATAATAGTTAACGCACAAGCTAATTACACTTTTTATCTTTCTCATACTCAAAGATATTTGACTTAATTCTCTCAACGATTTGATCACTTTAGCCGACTCTATTTCATTATTTCCAATTAGTTTTTCGATTCTGGTCATTATCATTGTTGCTTTTTCACTTTCTAAATCATCTTTTATAACTCTCCTTTTCGACTCTTTTTCATTCAATTCCTCTTGCGACTCATACATCATGTGATTATTGTAGTCCTCTTCTGATTCAAACTTTGACATCAATCGATCCAAACGTCGACCCATTTCTCTCACTTCGCTTTCAATTCTTTCATTAAAATTATCTGGCTGAATAAAAGCTACATTATCCATCTGCGGTTTGTCACTCTGAAACCTAATCGATTTTTTTAATATGGGCCTTTGGAATTTATCCATATTTCTTGGACATGATCTAGCCATGTGTCCATAGCTTCTGCATGAATGACATTGAATTTGTCCTTGTAGATTTACTTTATCTCTCTGCGGTGATGGTGAAGTTGATGTTGATCTTGACCTGGCAAAACAATTTCGTGACACATGCCCTTTTCTTCCGCAATTAAAGCATTGTAAGTTATCATTAGTTCTCTGCTCATTAATGTTCGCTTTAGTGAAACTTTTCGCACCATTTCCTTTTAACCAATCAGGCCACATTTGCCTTGGACTCCGTTGTACATTATTTTTGGACCAGCATTGATTGCTGTCATGTCCCATTCTTTGGCAATTATCACACTGAATCGGAATTGGGCTTCTCTGTACTCTATTTTTAAACCAGCATTGGTTAACATGGTGTCCAATCCTTTGACAATGACTACATTGGATAGGACCTTCTTTTCCATCAATTTGAATATCTGTTGATTTGTTCGACTGAAATTTTGATCTAAATTTTGGTGATGGACTACTTGTTTGTTGAAAACGATTGTTTCTAATTGGGGTTACTGATCTTTCGCTTGCGCCTGAGATGACTGCAAACGACTCTGATTTTGACTGTGTGCTTTTTAAATTTAGCTCAATTTTCATTGCCTTTTTGATCAATTCATCAAAGTCATTAAAATCAACATAGCATAAAGCCTTTTTAATTTCTTTCTTTACTCCTGACAAGAATTGATCCTGCAATAATTCTTTTACCTGCTTTGCCATCTCGGCCTGTTCTGGTTTCACTTCGAACGCTTTCTCTGCAAGAGTTGATAAATGATAAGCAAACTCACTTACCGATTCCTCTGGCTTTTGTACGCGGTTATAGAATTTCTGTCGCATTATCCGTTTGATATCCCCTCCGATTAATTTCGTAGCTAAAGCGTCTTTCAACTTGGTCCAGTCATTTGCTACTATTCTTTTATCAATTTGTTGCCACGCTTCTCTGGCTGCTCCTTTTAGGTATAGCGGTAATCTTTGCACCATTATCGATTGGCTCCATCCATAGGCCGTCGCATACATATAGTAATCTGCCATAAAATCGACAAATTCCAGCGGATCTCCACCGTACTGATCGACAGGTAGTTTTTGGCAACTCGCATAATCATTGCCTTCCCTGGCATTCCCCACAGAAACTGTGGACACCGGTGTTTCATCATTATTATTTGTATTATTAACTTGTCTTTGGGTACTCATTATATTCTCTACTAGTTTTTGGCTTCTCAATTTATAAAATGATCTGGTTAACACAGGTTTTACTCGTCTAAAATTTAAAGTATTACAATTACAAAATTTACCTTTCGTTTTAATTTTGACTTTTCAACAATCAATCGTTACAAATTTTCCCACTTTGCTTCAATAATAAATTCACCACTTTAATAATTCTCGAATAATGTTCACCACTTTCAAATAAACGTTTCACTTCAATATTTATTTATTTAATTATTATTATCTTTTTCCAAATTTTTTTTTTCGATACTTTACTAATCTCAACAAATTTTCACCGACCTTTTTATTCCTCGGTATCACTCAAATATTATCACAATTTCAACAAATCTTCACCGACTTTTGAATCACGCCGGGCTCACCAAATATGTTGGGTTTTTAATGCAAGTCGGTACTACGGTCTGACTCCTTTGTGTTCTTTTCCAAATAAATAAATAAACAAATAACCCAACACAAAATCTTTATTGACACTGATGCAGTTACACTTTTACACTTGTATTAGTTTACTCACACTTGATACAATCAGGTTTTGTCTGCACTTTTCAATTTGCCAACAAATCTCACGCAAGGGTAGATCTTCCAACGGGAGATATCCCTTTCTGGTACGTTCGATTTTTTTTAAATGGTTTACTTTCGACTAACTTTAATATTTCCTTTTTCACTCTCGTCAACTTCTGTTTTCTTTTCTTCGACCAACTGGCCTTTTGTTTTCTTGTCAGTTGCTTTTATACTCGCTTGTTAATTGACTTTATTTTTGCCAATTATTTTTGGTTTTATTTCCCCCGGGCTTCCTCTTGGAGGTCTAATTTAATTGAAGGGAATTTGCTCATTTCCTTTGACGGCGCTTTTTATCCGGCTAAATTAATTGCCTTCCCGAAATTGGATTTCTCAATTCGCTCGGGTTTTCCATTGTATCGGGTTTCCCATTAGCTCGGGTTTCCCATTAGCTCGGGTTTTCCATTAGTTAATTAATTTTTAATTAATTTTTGTTTTTTGTAATTTATTCCTTTTAGGGACCCCCCATTGATTTTATTTTATTATAGCTGAACTCGTCTCATTATTTAGCATCCGCCCATACCAGTTTCCCCCAGAAAATATTCATTTTTAAAATTTTGATTTTTAATTAATATTTTGTACTTTAAATTTTTATTTTGAATTTGGTGTTTTTATCAATTTTCACCTCATTTTTGTGCCTCTCTTGTTGAACCCCAACAGTACGCTGGATTTCACGTGGACGAGTTTTCACTCGTGTCCTGGAACTCAAAATGGAGATAATAACATTTCTTCGAGAGAAAGAAAATAAATTGTGTGGAGAGTTTGAAACTCACAATTTTACTGCATCATTGGCCTATCTTGCAGATGTATTTTCACATTTAAATGATCTAAATATTTCCCTTCAAGGGTCAGAAGTTACTATTTTAGATGCAAATGAGAAGATTACAACCTTCAAGCAAAAACTAGCTCTTTGGAAGAACCACGTATCAAAAGGTAATTATGCAAATTTCCCATCTCTAGAAAAAATTTTCTGTGCTGAATATTTATTAAAAGCGGTGTCAGATTGGATTCGAACTGATATTTTAATACATTTGGATAATCTCATGAATTCTTTTGATAACTACTTTGTAGAAGACAATTTGAAAATTGATCAGTGGATTCGAAATCCCTTCATAATTAATTTAGACTCCATGGGTGATGCTGACATGCAAAAAGACGACCTCATTGATTTACAGAGCAAGACTATGGTCAGGCAAAAATTTATCAACTAAAATCTTGATGAATTTTGGTGCTCACAAATAGATTCTTATCCGGTTTTGGCAAATAAAGCTCTTTCAGCTTTGATACCATTTGCAACAACATACCTCTGCGAATCTGCATTTTCAACATTGGTCAATGTAAAGCCGAAAACCAGAAATCGATTGGATGCCAGGCATGACATGCGCTTAGCATTGTCTAAGATTGTTCCGCGAATTTCGCATCTTATTGACGGCAAGCAGCAACAATCATCTCATTAATGCTGCCTTATTATTTTGTAGTATTTATATAAAAAATATTCTTTGAATTTGGGAATTATTCTTTAAATTTTTCACATATTTTCTATCTTTAAAGTTTAAATAAATTTTGTCAATATGAATTAAATATAAAATATAATTTTTTATATCACAGTATGAATTAAATATAATTTTTTTTTATAAATATATTAAAATGGTGAAAATAAAATAATATATGTAATGTTGGTATACCACTAATTATGTTTCTTATCTTTTCTTAAAAAAATAATTCTGCTGGAGGTGAGAACATCAAATTAAATATTAGGTGAGGTATGATGTAAAAAAGGTTAAGAACCCCTGGTTTATAGTCATATATTTATAAATTATATTTTTAACATTAAAATTTAATTATACTTTATAAATAAGTTATATTTTTACACTTAATAAATAGTTATAGTCATAGATCTATAAATTATAATTTTAACTTAAAATTTAATTATATTTTATAAATGAATTATATTTTTACACTTAATAAATAGTTATAGGTTATAGTTATAGATTTATAAATTACCTTTTAACATCAAAAATCTAATTATACCTTATAATTAGATGTTTATAATTATATTTCCGAACTTAAAATAGATTATATTTTATAATTATGTGTTTATAAATTATATTTGTACCCTTAATAACTAGTTATAGCTTATAGTTATATATTTATAACTTATATTTTTAACTTAACATTTAATTATATTTTATAAAATTTTTTTCATTTTATAAATAGTTATAGTTTATAATTATGGATTTATAAGTTATATTTTTAACATCAAAGATTTAATTATACTTTATAATTAGAGGTTTATAAATTATATTTTCGAACTTAGAAATGATTATATTTTATAATAAATTATATTTTTACCCTTAATAAATAATTATAGTTTATAATTATGGATTTATAAATTATATTTTTAACATCAAAGATTTAATTATACTTTATAATTAGAGGTTTATAAATTATATTTTCGAACTTAAAAATGATTATATTTTATAATCATGCGTTTATAAATTATATTTTTTACATTTAATAAATAATTATAGTTTATAATTATGGATTTATAAATTATATTTTCAACACCAAGGATTTAGTAATACTTTATAATTTTCCACTTAATAAATAATTATAGTTTATAGTTTAGAGGCAGTACATTTTTATACATTATATCTTTAAATATGATATACAGTTATAAATTAAGCTTTGGAAGCAGGATATTTTCATAATTTACCTTTTCAAACTGCATGAGTAGTTAAATTTTTAATTATATTTCCCAAATAAGTTATATAGTATAATTGAAATTATGATTGAAAAATAATATTATACTTTGAGATTGATGCTTTATTCAAATTTCAGATTTAAACATATTCATAAAATTGTCAAGAATCCACACTTTCGAATCTTCAAATTTTGATAATCCTACCCGATAAGTAAGCTCTACCGATGCGTACGTCGACTATGTTGTCTCATTACATTAACCGAAAGTTCTTTGATTACTTGTTTATGAGATAAGTTATTCATACAACTAGTTTCAACAGCCGTATCGATAGAAGTTACTCCTAGGAAGTTTAACCGTCTAAATTGAATGTAACTTGTGAAATTGTAATTAAGTTAGGTCTGAGATCTACTCCGATTATTGTCCTAATGTTGTTTGTATTATAGTGATTTTTAATGTTGATTTTAATTATGTTGTGAATTGAAGTCGGGAAGAGTGTTTGCTTTTGCGGCCTTACTGGGACCACTCCGACAAACCTTACTGTTGTGTGGTAAGTCAACCCTTTACGGCTGACCTCTAATAAATAGGTAGAGTCAGACGGAGGATTTCATCGACTTAACTCCATGGCAGGACCATGAAGTGGTTCGACCTCTGAATGACCCGAACAAAAAGAAAAATATAATACGAATAATGCATGTCTGCATGATGTTATGAAAGATTTAATAAATAGTTGGATGCAGGACTGAACAGAGACGCAGGTATCCCAGTACGCCGCTGATCATTCGTACATCAAAAAAAATAAAATAGAATAAATTTAGTCGAAACATAATTAACATTATCGATAGATATAATTAATCAAAGGTTACTAAATTACAGTTAATAATATCATTATACATAAAAAAATCAAATACCAATACTCACTATTAGATCAGATTTTCAAGATTCTCGGAACAAACATTTGGCAGACAGTGTGTAAATTGTGACTAAAATGCGTCGGTATATATACCTATTTTTGTGTGTGCAAGTACACGTGTATGTATTGATGCATTAAAACAAACTCGAATTCTTTCTATTCTAGAATTTTCTATTTTTTAATTTTGATATTTTTAATGGCAATTTTAGTGCCATAATTTTTGTTTTTATTTTTAAATTTTTATTTTCCAATTATTTCTTGTTATATTTACGTCCATGATGGATTTGGAACGGTTCCAGAACATTCCATGTTAATTTTAATTTAATTTTTATTTTAATGGTGTTTTTCCTAATTTCTTTTTAGGAATTTTTATTTTTATTACTACTTTATTTATTTTTCTGACTTTTATTGCTCTAGATGGCTTTTATGATGGTTATCGCCATTCTTATGAAATGTTCTGGGATTTTCTAGAATTATTTTACTGTTTTTACCACCTTTTAAGTTATTCGAGTCTGTTTTTTGTAATTCTATGTTTCTTTGTTATTTTTGAGTTAGATTTTTGCACAACTTCTTGCATTTGTATTATTTTATTTAATTTCTGGGTTTATATTTTTGTTGTTTTTCTCTCTTAATTAATATTGTTTACTTGATGTATTTTTTTAATATTTAACTGTACTTTTTGCTTTTTGCGTGTTATGTACCTACGCATTCCAGTCACAAATTGGAGTTTTGGGTCTAGAAATCAGTTCTAGCCCAACAATAGTTTGTTTTATTTGTGGCACTGGAGACAGATTTTGTTTTCCCATTTTTATTTTCCTCTGTGTTCCCCGCTCCATCAGCCTTATCTCTGACAGATGTCGAGATATTTTTCTCTTTTCCTTTTTTGTTAAGCCGCCTTTTCCCGGCAATTCCGCTATCTTTGCCAAGCTGTCAAGATACGGCATTTCCCCATATTTGTTTTTCTGAAATTTGAAATTCCACCTTCATTTGTACTTCTTGATTAACAATGACTTTTGTTTTAATTTCTATTTGTTTTCTTTTCTTTGATTTATCTTTCTCATTTTTATTTTCTTTTTACTTCCATTTTCTTTTCTGAGTTCCGATTGTCATAACGATCTTCCCACAGGTAATTTATTTATTTATTAAGTTATTTTTCATTTAGGTATCTTCAACAATATCATATATGCAATTAGTGAAATCATTTCAGATGAGTAAGTAAAATCTAAAATTTCTTTTATTTGATTTATCTTTCTCATTTATTTATTTCTTTTTACTTCCGTTTTCTTTTCTGAATTGCCATAGATCGTCCCGTTTGTCATGACGATCTTCCCACAGGTAATGTATTTGTTTATTATGCTATTTACCATTTAGGTATCCTCAACAAAAAGTTGGAGTTCTGGTTTTTGTTCAACAGCATTTTGTTAACGCGAGTTTTTGTTTAGACTCGTGGATTATTTTACTTGTTAAGTGTGAAGATGTCTGTTCATGTGGTGAGCAACATTTCCAAACTGTAAATGTTATAAGCAGAGAACTATGAACAGTGCTCAAACCAAGCTCACTAGTGCGTTAATAAATAAGAAAGCAAAACGGAAATTCAATATGGTAATATTTTGGAGTCCGTAGGCTTCAACATTACTGAGGCCATTATTTTTTCTTCCATCAAGGTTAGATAGTAAATATATACTTAGAATTTGTTATGACTTTTCATGAGAACAATTAGCTCTCATTTCTTCGGTGTTAAGGGGGATTTATGCTTCTTATATATTAGCGCTTTTACTTAATATTTTATTCAATATTATATTGATTACGATTTTCGATACTTTATTATAAATGGTGAGATAATTTGTCTTTGGTACATTAATGCTTGATTTCAATAGAAAGAAATAGTAAGCCTCTTTATGGGTCAAGCAGGGGTCCAACTTTCAAGTGCAGTATGGGAGTTATTCGCTGCCGAACACGAGATCCCTTTAAGCGGTATTACACTCAGTCAATCTGACGTAGAGAATGACGGAATAGATCGTGTGTTCTCCATAAATTCTAGAAATCAAGCCGTTCCACGTTGTCTTCTAATAGACATGGAGCCTACTGTTATTGGTTGAGTTATATAGTTATGATTTTTTAAATTAACTCTAAATTTCAGACGAAATTCGGACTGGCTCCTATAAAAAGTTTTTTGGTCCTTTAAATTTACTAAGCGGTTTTGAAGATGCTGCGAGTATATTTGCAAGGGGATATTTCACTCAAGGTCGATTTTACATTAATCAACTTCTTGAAAAGTTTAACCAACAAATTGAGTTGGCTGATAGCATACAGGCGATATCCTTCATGCATTCCCTTGGTGGTGGGACTGGATCTGGACTGTACTCTCTTGTTTTGGAAGAAATGGATAACTATGCCAAAATCACAAAGAT
This sequence comes from Schmidtea polychroa, assembly GCA_959609185.1. NCBI lineage: Eukaryota > Metazoa > Platyhelminthes > Tricladida > Dugesiidae > Schmidtea > Schmidtea polychroa. The sequence goes on along the minus strand of CAUHTR010000657.1, from coordinate 31,875 downwards.
TGATTTGTCCATTCATCCGTCGTTTTCAAGTTCCCAGGTTATTGTTGAGCCATATAATAGTATTCTAGCTCAACATTATACCTTTGATGATACAGATATTAGTTTTATTGTTGATAACGAAGCATTGTTTAAATTAGCTTCAAACCAGCTCATGATCGAGAAACCTTCATATGGTTCAATAAATAAAGTAGTCTCGCAAGCTTTTAGTCTTATAACTGCTTCTTCAAGATATAGTGATCACAGTTGCACCCTGTCTGAAGTACTTCATAACCTGGTTCCATTTCCTCGAATTCATTATCCAACTTGCAGTTTGTCTCCAGTACTAAACGAAGACCAATTGCAGCATTCAACAAACACTGTCCATTGCATTACTAAAAGCGGATTATCAACTAAATGTCAGCTCCTAAGTTGTGATCTAATGGAAGGAAAGTTTATGACTTGTTGCCTAATGTATCGTGGTAACATTAACTCCGGAGAAATTTATGAAGCTATCCGAAGACTAAAATGTTACGACAACTTAAAATTTGTTGATTGGTGTCCAACAGGTATTAAAGTTACGCTTTGTACGAAATGTCCATCATATATTGCTAACAGCCAAATCGGACCTTCGGATAAGCTTTTATCAATAGTAGCCAATAATTCTGCAGTCACGGATCCATTACTTCATAACACATTTCGCTTTCAATTGCTCTTTCAAAAACGAGCCTTTGTTCATTGGTTTGTTGGCGAAGGCATGGAAGAAGATGAATTTAAAGATTCATTAGAAAATTTGGCATGCTTAATTAAAGATTATGAAGAATGTTCGATGTCGACGAAATTTTTGGCGGAAATAAATCCGGTAAGCCAGAATAATAACGACGACGCAAATATTTCCTATAAAGAAATATTTAGTCCCACCCAAGTCATACAAGAACCTGTCAAATCTTTAGAAACCGAACTTGCTGAAATTGAATACTAAAAGTCCAATGGTATTCAGAACGACGACGAGCTTGCATTCCGATAGAAAATCGGACTTCGTTCAAAATATAATTTCCCAAACTTTATATCAGATTTTCCACGATTCCTGCATTCATGAATTAATATGTTGATGTCTCCCATCTCCGATAGAATTCTTTTCATTTATTATTAATGAACTCAGATAAAATCTGAATCTATTTGGGGGCCCTAATTAATTGCAATGATTTCATATCATTATTGTCTTTGTGATGAAATAAGTTTTAATAAAAATTGCTTGCTTTTGCCTTTTTCTAAAATCAATGCGGGTCTTATAGGCGTTTGAATGACGCAATTTGCATATAAAAATAGGCCGGTAAAACCAGTGATTAACTGAAAATTCAATTAGCATTTTCTGCGGAAAAGGTACGAGAGAATAGGAATAAAAGGTAAGGTGATCTTACTTAAAACAGATGGGACGTCCACAGGTAAGTATTAATAAAATAATAACTACTTAATCAATTATTCAAAAATAGATTTGACAGCAGAGTGCAGAAGCCAGAAGAGTCAGTAAGTGAGTTTGCTTACCATTTAGCAACTTTAGCAGAGAAAGACTTTGAGGTCAAACCTGAACAAGCCGAAATTATAAAGCAAATTAAGGATTTATTGCAAGATCGTTTTAACAGGAGACAATAATGATATCAAAAGAGCTTTAATTTAATCACTTAATGTACACATTTATTTTGAATTTTGTGTCAAAAAATTATCTCAAAAACTTGTTTCTATACGAATATAAGAACTCCTAAGTAAATATGTATAATGTTCGCCCGCCTACGGTACGAGCATGTAAAATATCATATGTAAATATAATGTTCGCCCGTATATGTCACGAGCACGTATATTAAGTGGTTAAGTTAATTTCCAAAATCTTTGATGAGCTAAAGAAAAGGACCATAAGAATCAAATTAAATTTAAATTAATTTGCAGTCAGAAACATTGCAATTATTGATGAAAGGTGAGAAAAATCAATAACATCAATGAAAAATAATTTGCTTCAGAAATTCTACGGTCCGTCACAGCCAAATACGAATCAAATAAAATGATGAATTTTCAGAACAATGAGAAAATGAAATTGATCTAATCTAGCGACTGTATAAAGATGGGATATCATGCTAACTAGTGATGATTTAAAGGTTATCAAAGGAGTGGTCCCAAATAAATGTCACAGTAGGATACTATGTCAATTCAACATCAAAAACCCTGTGAGAATATAAATTTCTTAATTAAATAAATAAAGTAAAGTAAAATATTAAATAAATGTATTTTGTGGATTGATGTGACATGCAGAATTCATATGACTGAATTACTCGACGTTGAATAAAAATCCCCGGATAGTTTGTTTTAAATATTACAGACAAATTGCATTGATTTTTGAATTTAATAAATATTAGTATGTAAACATGGATATTATAAATATTAAAAATATAACTGTGAGGGGTTTTATTAAGATAATTTTAAATGATAAATAATTGACTATTAAAATAACTTTTAAAATAATTTTTAAATTGAATTTTTTAAATTGAAAAATTAAACAAGCTTTTTATTAGTAAATCATTTTTAAATAAATATATTTTAAATATCGAAATTTTAATAAATGGTTTTGAAAATATTTTATTCAATGCTGAAAATTTGTTTGAAAATTATATAATATTTCATTAAATAAATACTTGGAATTGTGATGTTAACTTTTGAACTGTATTTAAAAAATAATTTAGAAGATATGTTAGCAGCTTCTAATAATAATAACTGGTGGGTTATAGGTAAGCATACATTTAACCTTGTCTTGCTGTTTCCAGCGTAACCCAGTACAATGGTGTGTTACCGCTTGATACCCGTTGAAAAATCAACGTTGGTAATGTATCAAATGGGCTTTCTAGTTCGACTCGCCTGAGACGGGCGATCGTCTGATTTATATCGTTTACAGCTCGGGCCCGTGCTTATCGAGCTAGATTTAGGGTTGGCTTCCGTTTGAGGACAACCATCAGCCGTTAATCTTCAATTGTAGAATCGGCTCGCTGGATTCCATCGTAATTTCGGCTGGATTCTAGCCGAAATTCATTGTTCCAGGCTCGAATCTTGGCCTACAACCACTCACGTTGGGGAATGGAGGTTGCTGACAGTCTGATGGTTCGGTAGGTTGTTTGGATCCTTCTTTGCTCAACCTGGGACTCGCGATATCACCCCGCATAAGATGGAACGGCCTCGGTATCTTGTCCTGCTAGAATCGTCTATTTGTTTTGACATCCTGATGAAAATTGCAAAATCAAATTAACTAGAACATGGTTACTCATGCCGACATCAATCGTTGGTTTGCCTAACGATTTTTGATCTACCAGCATTCTGATTCACCACACATCCTGCTTTAGACCTGTCTATGCACGTAACTACACACCCTCATACAGTGGCGTAGCTAGAAATGTTGGGCCCCTATGCAATGAGTCATAGATGGCCCCATATACTGCATACACAAGTGAAATAGGGGCGAAGCACCATAGCGCCACAAGAAAAAATATTTTTGGCCCCCTTTGGAACCACAATTGAATTAGACCAGGGTTTCCCAAACTTTTCCTGCGACGGAACACTTCATAACTCTCGAAATTTTGATGGAACACCTTGTTTATTTTGTACGGTATGAGACCAGTGGCGTAGGCCTACCCAAGAAATTTTTTAAGGTGGTGGGGAGAGTGTTAATTGAAAAAGGGCTTATAGTTACAGAGGAGTTGTGCGCCTCAGACAAAACATTTTTTTGGGTCCTCTTTGGAAGGATGATTAAATTAAATAATTAGAGCTTAATATACAACATAACAGTATAAATCGTTATTAAATGATAGTAATGTTTCAGGGACAAATGTGTATAGCCGACAAGCGAAACAATTTTTTCGACCCCTATATGAATGGGTGATTTACTTAGATAACTAAAGTTGCTTTCTTATACAGTATATTATTAGGGAGGGAGAGGCAGAGGGGATTGCATAAATAGGTAAAATGCAGGTAAATAATGTACTTAATGCATTAAGTAAACAAAACAGTGGAGCTTTATTACATAAAACCACAAATCGATCATTTCATTTGAATACAATTTCTTGTTTAAATTACTAAAATATAATTAAATATTTAGCAATGCAACAAAAACTGTAAAATATATACAGTATTAAAAACTAAAAAATTGAGAATATGTACATTTAAGCTGAAAACGTACCAGCTATGAAAATCCTAAATTTAAATTTTATAAGTTTTAAATTAGAAATTAGACATTCTTCTTTCTTGGTCTTAAGTTTGCAAACTCATTGAGTAAATCTGCATAATTCATTTTCGCTGCTTCTTTGTGTTCAATAGATCGTATTGCAAGATTACGCAACCTTCTTTGGCCAGTAGAATTTCTTTTGTGTTCCTTAATAATTTTCAATTTGCTAAATGAGCGTTCGACACCAGCTACTGTAACGGAAGTGTCAAGAACAGCATGAAAGCTGTATATATTTCAGAAAATTCACTTTCTAAACAGTTGTACTTTGTGAGAAGCAGTTTAAAAAGTTTTTAGTCATTTTTTCATTTATTTCTTGCCTTATTAGACAAATTACATGCAGAAACTGAATGTGAAACTCTGAGGTTATCACTTCTGGGTATTTCTTTTCGAAGTTTGAGCATAATTTTAAAATGTCTGCTTCAGACAAATTGACAATGTTTTTAGGGTCAATAAATCCAAAATCTTTAACAATTGTTTGCATCCCCATAAAACGCTGCTTAATCTGAGCATATATTTTGTCCAACAAGAAATAAAATACTTCAACTTTGAATAATTGTTCCTTGCTGTCAAAGCGATAATCTGAAGCTAACTCATCAAAATGTCGTCGAATGCGTGGCTGTCGTTTTGGTTGAAAATTAGTGTCAATTTTCCACTTTTTGGCTCGTTCTACAGCTTCTAATTTCAGTTGTTCATACGATTTTCTAAAGTCTTGGATATTCTCACTGACACGATTTAACACAAGAGACGCTTCATCTAAATCAATGTCTTTCTTCTGCAGAGTTTTGGATGCATAATTAATTTCACACATGACTTTATTTAAAAATATACTCATAAAAACAAAATCAAATGTCTCCATCTTTTTCTGTATTTGAATTGCCTCATCTCTCTCTTCCTTTTTTTGGATTTAGGACTGATTTCAGTCAAAGCTTTTAATATGTCAACAAAACGAACTTTAACAGCTGCTAAGGGCTGTATCCTACCTGACAAACGAATTGGATTAAGTTTTTTAAGGTAATCTGTGGCTCGCCACTAAATTGAGAAAGAAGATCCCACCTCTTTATACTGTTTCCAAAAAACACATATATATTCTCAAGAGTGGAAAAATATAACGAAACTGCGTGGCAGTCACTAATACAGTCATTAATTACTAAATTGAGATTGTGACTGGAACAATGCACATACTCTGTATTTGGTTGAATCCGTTTAATCCTTGTTTGTACACCATTGTACACACCACTTATGACACTAGCCCCATCATAGCCCTGTACATATCATTTTTCTATTGGAATATTCATTTCCATCAGTATCTTCATTACCTGATCAGTCATACCTTCTGCAGAATGGTCCTCCTTTAATTCATAAAATCCTAGAAAGGTTTCAATGATTTCAAAATTTATTGGTATTTGGTTAGTGCTCCGAAGAATGTGAACATGTCGTATAATAATTCTTAGTTGATCAATTTTTGTGATGTCTTGTGTTGTGTCCAACATTAGAGCATAAAATGGCGCCGCATTAATCTTTAATATCAATTTTTTCAGAGGTTTTTCTCCCAAACATTGTATTAGTTCATTTTGAATTGTTGGACTTACATATCTAATTGATCCAGATGGCATATCTATTATCTGCTTCATGACATCATCATAATGGGCAAGCAATTGAACCTGTGAAAGAAAATTTCCATTATAATCATCAGAAAATCCTTCTCGATGTCCACGAAATGATAAAGTATTTTTGGCTAGTATGAGCGTTCTACGGATTAAACGTTCCAGAACCATCTTCCAAAAAGAGGCTTCATATCGTATTTGACCTTCAGCATTTTTATCGATGGTTTCATTTTTTCTCCACATCTAGTACACTGCACATGCTCCAATATGTTGTTGAGAACCACTATGCGCAGTTTCGCTAATCTCTTATACTAGAACGCCATTGGCCTTTGATATTCGAGAAAAGCCAACAAGGTTCACAATATGCTGAGTCTAAAACAATGGAATAACAGAGCCACAAACGTGGTACTGGACCATATTTTGGCCAAGAGTAATAATACGTTTCACTAAAACACCTATTTTCTTGTTCAGGATCTTTAGGAAACGTCCCTTTTGGTCTATGAGGTGAAAGATTTATTAATATTCTGTTGGGCTAGAACTGATTTCTAAACTCAAAACTTTATTTTATGACTAAAGTGTGTTGGTACATAGCACGCATACATGGCAATAAGTTTAGCTAAATATAAAGATAAAAACATCAAATAAACCATATTAATTAAAAGAAAAACAACAAAAAATAAAAACACTGAAATTAAATAAAATCTCACAAATGCAATAAGTATTGCAAGAAAACTAACTCAAACATAACAAAGAAACATAAAAAATTACAAAAACAGACTCGAATGACATAGAAAGATAGTAAAATACTAAATTCTAGATGAAATTCCAGAACAGTTCATAAAAATGGCGACATCCATCATAAAAGCCATGTAAATCAACAAAAGTTAATAAAAATAAACTAATTAGTCTTAAAAAGAAAAAATTTGAAAAAAGAATTTAGAAAAAACATTATTAAAATAAAAATTAACTTTAATTTAATATGTAATGTTCTGGAATTGCCCAAATCCATCATGGAGGCAACTTTAACAAAAATAATTAAAAACTAAAAATAAAAATTAATGCACTAAAATTGCCATTAAAATCATCAAAAATAGAAAATAGAAAATTCTAGAATAAAAAGAATTCGAGTTTGTTTTAATGGATCAATACATACACGTGTACTTGCACACACAAAAATAGGTATATATACCAACGCATTTTAGTCACAAAAACACTCTTTATGCCAAATTCATTTTTGATTTTGTGAACAATACTTGGAGAAACCTTAATAGTAAGAAGTACTTTATTTACGTTATAATGTATATTTTATCATTATGTTGTTATGAAATATATATTACCCTTTAATTTTTTCATTTTTTTTTGTTGGATGTAAGAGTGATTAGAGCCGTACAGATTTACCTGCGCCTCTGATCAGTCCTACATTCAACCATGTTATAAAATTTTCTACTACAGTAGACATAAAGACACGCATTATCTTTATTATAAATTTTTTTTGTTCGGTCATCGGAGGTCGCACCACTTCATGGTTCTGTTATTCTAGCTATTTATTATAGGTCGACAGTAGAATGTCGACTCCACATAACATTAAGGCTTGTCGTAGCGGTCACAGTTAGGCCATGTAAGCAAGCACTCTTCCCGACTTTTAATGCAGTACACAGTTAAAATCAACACTAAAACTCTATAATAACTCACACTAGGACTATAATCGAGTAGATCGCAGACCCAAATTAATTACAACATTACAATTCAGTTAATGTAGACGGTTAATTGCCATTAAAAACCCAACTCTACGTTTCTCGAACCTCAGTTATAAATAAATTTTCTCGTAATAATGTAAAGATCTTTCTTTGGGATTAACAGTAATAGTAATCATAAAGGTATTCGACATACGTAAGGGTAAAACTTAACTTATAAATCAAACAATTTATTAATCTAAAATTATAAATCATAAATGGTGATAAATGTGTAGACCATAAAATTAACCTCAATGAAGTACAAATTGCTAACTTGCATTAATTATAAATCCAATTTCTTAGTAGCGTAAATTACGAATTCATATTGATCATGATAGTAGAAAATGCTTCAAGTCCAAATAGCTATCAAAATATAAATGGTAATTTCGATTACACAAAATGTAAATCATAATTAGAAAATATAAATTTGATATTCCGAAAATATAAAGTCATGAATTCGAAGTCTTAGAAAATAAACTATAAAGTACATTGACTATAGAGGTATAAATTGTAAATTGTAAATATAAATTATGATTTTTATGACATAAAAGTATAAGGGCTAAGTAGATATAGAAGGATAAAGATTAAACTTGGTATCATACTGTTGAGGTCTGTATATTAAAATAAATTTAAATGAAATTTAGGTTGAAAATCTAAATAAAAAGTAAGTGAAGAAAAAAGAGAGACAAATAAAAGCGTGATCATGCAGAGAATTGATAGTAAAGGAAAGTACGATGGAAGCAGTATTAGGCAATGGCAAAAGTAGTTACGAAAGGCAAGAATCCGGAAATCCGAGAAAAATCAATAAATTGTAAAATAATCGAAATCGAATTGGGAAAACGGGACGGGTATAGAGTAGCTAATGGTCAACAAGATGATGATTAGGGATTTATCAGAAAATGGTTAGAAAGGGTCGAAAAGCATTCAAATGTGTAAAAACAGAAAACGTTAATTAATTAATTAATTGGCTAATAGAAAACCCGAGATAGTGGGAAACCCGAGCTGGGTAAACAAAAAGAAAAGTAAACAGAAGGAATATTTGGGCCCATTAGTTTGACACAATGATTAATTGGAAAAGAGCAAGGATAAGATAGTGCATGCAGAAAAGCCGGACGGGCCATTAATTATCTGGATTCGTTGGACTATTATGGGTGACAGCCAAAGCAATTATGTGGAAGCGAATGTCAAGTGAGAGATTGGCTCGGCAATAACAATTTTTCATCCTGGTTTCGAAGAGTATATAAATAAACTAATAAAAAGTGTAAAAGTGTAACTGCATCAATGTTAATAAAGATTTTGTGTTGGGTCGTTTATTTATTTTGAAAAGAACACAAAGGAGTCAGACCGTAGTACCGACTTACATTAAAAACCCAATATATATATATATATATATATATATATAAAGTAGGTAGTTAGTAGCCCACTGCAGCAATGAGCCCCCGGGGGGGGGGGTTCTAGTAGTGGATATAAGACTCACACCCGCACACCTACCATGACCCAAAGAACTACCAATACCCTTAGTTTATAGTAAAAAAGACCTCTTTACCTTTCAATTTTATTCATCTTTTTCATTTTTTTCAAAAACACATACCCCTAGCATTTCATCCATTAAACCCTAAAAATATAGGGAAAAATGGAGAAGAAATGGTGGCGCAATAATTGCATGAAGGTGGCGGGTGTGAGTCTTATATCCACTACTTATCTTTATCGTTTTGGCAAATCACCAGTTTGGCAAGCAGCCAGTTTGGCAAGCTGCCAGAATTGGTAAATCGCTGTTTGATGGATTATAAACAAATAAAAAATTTAAAATTTAAAACCAAAAATATAAAAATTTTAAAAATTTAAAAAACAGAGTATCCAATAAAAAATTTTTTTTAAAAAATGAATGATTATAGTTGCGAGGTTTGTCAAAAAATTTTTAAAAACAGAACAGCTCTACTATCTCATCAAAAATCAAAAGCACATTTATTAAAAACAAATAGACTTGATAATTCAAACTCAAAAATCTGTACTAAATGCAAAGTAAGATATTTACATTCAGGATATGATAAACATTTTTCAAGTTGTATTGGGGTTTCTAAAATAAGAGAAAAATTTGAATGTCCCATATGCAAATCAAAATTTAATATAAAATCTTATTATTTAAAACATGTAAAATCATGTGCTATAAAAAATAAACAACCAATACCTAAAAGAGATTCTGATTCTGAGTCTGATTCTGATGTTGAACCTGAACATATTGAAAAAGAAAATTATAATTGGGATAACTTCAATCACACAGATGTATTTGGAGGTCAAATGTTTGCCTCCACAATCGCAGAGTATATAAGAGCAAATAAACAAAACATAAAAAATTCAATGGACAATGCTATAAGAATTTTTGGTCAATCAAGATTCAACATTATAAAATATAAAGTTAGAATCGCCACAAAATATTGGAGAGAAGAAGGAGCAGATACTTCCCCTTTAGATTCCATTGTTGAATCGACTTTTAAATATTTATTCTCAACAAAAGCAATAAATAAAACCATCAATGATTTATGCAAAGAGATGGGAGAACAACAAGAACAAATAGAACAAGAATTGGGAGAATCAAATTTAAGATTCCATTCTTTCCAATCTATAGAAATTGAATATTGGAGAGCAGCACCCCCAAATCCAAAATCTTATATCCGTACACCATTCCCTTCTAATTATGTTATAAATGTACAGAATGGTGATAATAAATGTTTCCAATGGGCAATACTTGCTCACTTACATCCTCAAGCAAGGAATGCTCAAAGGGTTTCCAAATATAAAGAATATGAAAATGAATTAATATATCCAGAAGGATTTGAACACCCGATGAAAATTGAATACATTCCAAAATTTGAAGAATTAAATAATCTTAAACTTAATATTTATGAAAATGTTCCATCTAAGGGTGTTTTAAAACATATTGTTCCAATTTATATTTCAAATAAAGAATTATCAGAACAAGATAAAAATAGAGAAATAGATCTTTTAATATTAGAAGAATTTAATAAAGTTGATCTAAGAGATAGCAATCAAGGTTATGTTTATAATGAAGAGGATGAAGAGGCAGGCCAAGATTTAAATCTTCATGAGGAGGAAGAAGATCCTGGATTATTTGAGTCGGCACTAGATGAAGAGGAATTGCAAGCGGGAATAGATGAGAAGGACCTACCAGACTTAGAAAGAAATCAACATTATGTTTTAATAAAAAACTTTCAAAGTTTTATGCGCTCAAAAAATCTAGCTAGAGGTGGAACAACTTGTAAAAGATGTTTACATTATTCCACAACAAAAAATGCTATAATTAAACATGAAAGATTATGTGAGAAGAACAAACCTTCTTTAATTAAAATGCCCACAAACATAGACATGCATTTTAAAAATTATTCAAATTTATTAGAATCATTAGGTGTAATAATAGGAGACTTTGAAGCAATAAATATAGAACATGATTTAGAAAAAGAATATTTAAAAATAATAGAAAAACATAATTTATTAGATTCTTGGAGAGAGTTTGTTGGAAGGCAGGAGGGCAAAGGTCCAGTATGGCAGAGCATGAAAAACTTTCTGTGGGAAAATAGAAAATCTTATACAATAAGAACCGCTAAACAAATACCTTCAGCTTATAAACTATTTTTTAAAAGTAATTATCCTGAACTCATAGAATCTAAAGAATATTCATATAGAGGAACTTCTTCTGAAGATGCTTTAAACCATTTTGTCAATAGTATAAATCACCTAGAACACGAATTATTTATAATATTAAAAACAGATTATAAAATAAATTTCTCAGATGAACAATGGGAAGAATATGAAAATGCTTCAAATTGTTGGATGTGTAAACAACCATTCGTGAGCTCTAGGAATCCAACCTCTAGGAATCCTGAGTCTTTGAATCCTGAGTCTTTGAATCCTGAGTCTTCGGATGTAGAATCTTTAGACCCCGAGTCTTCTAACATAGAACCTTTGGATATTAGACCTTCAGACGTTGAGTCTTTGAATCCTGAGTCTTATACCAGGATTATTGAAGAAGAACATTCAGATAAAGTTCCTGATCATGATCATTTTAAAAGTGAAAATAATTATCGAGGAGCAGCCCATAAAAAATGCAATCTTAATTGTCACACTCCTAAATTTATACCTGTTATATTTCATAATCTTTTTGGGTATGATTTGCATTTATTTATAAAGGCTCTAGCTGTAAATGCTAAAAACTCTTTCAAGGTTATCGGCTTAACAAAAAAAAATATAAATGTGTGCAATATGGTTGTTTAAAATTTATAGACTCGTTAAACTTTCTTCAAATGTCTCTAGATGCAATAGCTAAAACAATGAAACCAGAAGATTTTAAATATACAACAGAGCATGTTTTGAAAAAAAATAATATTCCTCCAGAAGAATATTCTACATGCCTAACAAAAGGAGTATATCCATATGATTACATGAATTCATTTGAAAGATATAATGAAACAAAATTACCAGAGAAAGAAGTATTCTATTCAAAACTACAACTATCAAATATTACAGATCAAGAATATTCTCGAGCAAATAAAATGTGGGAATTATTCAACTGTAAAAACCTTGGAGAATATACTGACATGTATTTATCCCTTGATGTTTATATTTTAGCCGACTGTTTTGAAATCTTCTGTAATACCTTTGAATTAAAACCATATAATTATATAACACTGCCAGCTCTAGCTTGGGATATAATGTTATATAATAAATGGATTTTTGGGGATTCTGATAAGAATAAAAAAATAGAATTAATAAAAGATGCTGACATGTTTAATCTATTTAAACAAAATATTAGAGGAGGTATTTCTTCTGTAATGGGGGATAGAGAAATAACCACAAATAATTCCATAATTCTTATTAGAAAATATTTTAAAGATACTGATGCAGACTATATTAAAATAGAAACTCCAGAAGATTCTAAATTAATAATGGAGGGTTTAACCGATCCATTTGAAATACTTTATGTCGATGCAAATGCTCTATATGGGGTAAAATGAGTGAATATTTACCAACTGGTGAGTTCTCCTGGGTTGATATTCCTAAAGAAACAGATAAACTAAATGCTCTTATAAAAAAATACTTTTAACCCCTAAAGATTCTGATATCGGATATGCTATAGAATGTGATCTCGAGTACCCAGATAGAATAAAATCTAGAACTAGATTTCTTCCCTATGCAGCAATAAAAAGAATGATAAATCTAGAAGAACTTTCACCTTGGCAAATTTTAAAACTTATAGCAATCACAATAAAACTTTTATGTGACCAAACTGATAGAGAATATTATCTCTGTCATTATAGACTCCTTCAATTTTATCTTTCTCACGGAATGCGTTTGAAGAAGATTCATAATATTATAAAATTCAAACAAGCACCATATATGAAAAACTTCATAGCGGGAAATATCGAGAAAAGAAATGAAGCAAAAAAAGTTGGAAATATCTATCTAGATGTGATTTATAAACTTTTAAATAATGCAGTCTTTGGCAAGACTATGGAAAATGTTGACAAATACACACGAATAGAACTCCTAACAAATACTCAAAAGGATTTTAATAGATATAATCGAATGCTTGGAAAACCAACATTTAAAAATGCTGAAGTATTCTCAAAGAATCTAGTTGCAATTGAAATAAAAAATAATGAAAAAACTTATAATAAACCAATCTCTATGGGTTTTGCAATCTTAGAGCTTTCTAAATTACAAATGTATGAAGCCTATTATGATGTTTTTACTCCTCATTTTGGAGATCGAGTATGCTTATGTGCAATGGATACAGATAGTTTCTTTTTAAAAAATACATGGTAAAGATGTGAAAAAAGAAATAGCTGAAAATCCTACACTTTCAAAACTAATAAATTCATCTGGAGAATTATTTGCCTTCAAAGATGAAAAACCAAATAAGATAATATTAGATGCAGTATTTATTAGATCTAAACAATATTCTCTTGAAGAGATGGAAAAACCAAAAACAGAAAAGCAAACAATTAAAATCATGTATAAAAATCCAATAACTAAAGAAACAGAAGAAATGGATTATACATTTGAACGACCAATAATAACAAATGGAAAAACTTTTAAAGATAATAAATGTAAAGGGATACAAAGAGCAGTATCTAAGAATATCACTCATCAAGATTATAAAAATTGTCTAAAAGAAAACCATCAAGATAAAATAGAAGAGGTTCATCAACTTAAATCTGAGAAGCATAATATGTATCTACAAGAATCGGCTAAGATATCATTATCTAATTATGATGACAAAAGATTCATCTTAACCGATATGAAAACAACTCTCCCAATTGGAAATGATTTAATTCCAATAATAAAAAATTTGGATAAAATAAATGAATTTTATAACTTAAAAATTACCGATCTGGATATTTATAAAGTCGAGATTATTTATCCAGAGGTCCCACCACAATTTGATTATCTTGATAATAAACCTCTATATCCTCAAGTTAAAAACTCAATCTCTATAGAGGAAAAATGTTTCAACACTGAAGAAGAATATATAAAAAATCTAAATGATGAAGAATTTAATTATAATAAAAATCAGTTAAGTAGACTTTCAGTGACTTTCAGTCATGACTGAATCTATTGTTTTTTAGATTTAAAAATGAGTAATCCAATCCTGACTAATGAAGATTTAAAAATAATATATGAAAATATAAAATCATATTATAACGATTCAAAAGTTATTTTATCTAAAACATTATTTAATGATTTAATTAATGAATTTCTTCGATTTAAAAATAATAGTATACAGATCTCAAGAATATTTCTTATTAAGATTTTTATTATCGTTTGTCTCATAGTAGAATCCGAAGTACCTAACATTTTACAAATTTGAGATTGAGTAAAATTAGGATTCTCACTTAAAATCTTAGTAAACTCTAAAGCTTTTTCTTTTAATAAAAACATGTTTAATTTAGAAGTATCAACTATAGCAACTTGATCTACTTTTTTTAAAAATACATCCATTTTATAAGTAAGAATTCTTTAACCATTTTTCTCGAGATGTTTTTTTATTACTTATAACATTAGCCACCATGCCATCCCTTTTTAATCTTATAACCTCATTCTTTATATCTTGTATTATTTGATTTGATTTCATTATTTCTTCGTCTGTCAGGATTCCATCTTCCAAAGCTTTTAATTGAAATAAAAATAATTTAGAGATTCCTAATTCTATTGATAAACAAACTTCTCTATATAAACTTTTCTTTTTAGAAGTATAAGATAATGAAACTATTTCAGTTAAGAAACCATCAGCTACAGAAATACTTCCAAGTATTACAGGTGCAAGAGTAACAACTGGTAAAGTTATGGGTAAAATAACTGTTAATATTGCAGATGCAAATCCTAAAGAATAACCTATAACTTTTAAAACTGTATTCCCTTTATTCCATCTATTTTTAATTTTTTTATAATGCTTTAATAAATCTTGTAAATGTAAGGTTTCTGATTTAAATTCTTTTACTCTCATAATTTCAAGTTCTGTGGGAGCCGAGGCCTTGGAAGAATAATATCCTGATGATCTCAATTCTGGGTAAATTTTTTCTTCTCTTACTTCTTCCATTTTAATAATTAAAAAAATAAGACTTTATTCTTCTGAGCACCATCTGGTACCAATACTCGGATATCAAAAGAAACTCTTGTTGAGAGAATATCTTTATACAATTCCATCAATGCTTTACGAACTTCATCAACATCAACCTTTTTTTTATAAAATATTAAATCTATATAATCCACAAGTGTGCTTTTAAAAATAATATTCTTACTTTTAACTTTATGTAGTCCATGTGAATGAGTATTAACATACCAATCTCCGTGTGGTAAATCATAACTAGTCATTATAACATCACCCTTTTCAAGCTTACTATTATAATCACATTTCACAAACCATTTCATTCTTTCATTATCATCATCAAACAAAAAGAAATAAGGATCAATAATCTTTACAACCATAAAAACACCCCATTCTTTACTGTTTGTTGTTATTAAACTTGGTTCTATAAAATGTTTATATGTATGGGGTAATAATGTTTTATTCTGTTCTAATTCAGCAGCTCTTTTTCTAATACTATGTGTGGTGTTAATGTGTGTTTCATGAGACTCTAAATTTGAAATTCTTTTATTAAATGATGTAATCATCTCATTTATTATATTATATATTGTATTAAATTTAGTATTCATAATTTGTTTATCTTTAGAATTTAATATGCTAGTATTTAACTTTACAACTTGTTCAGTTAACAGACTTTGTAACTTGTCAAATTTATCATTAAATCGTTGTTCGATATTATTAAGCTTTGATTCCATTGAATCAATTTTTGTTGTTAATGAACTTTCAATTCTTGTTGTTGTTAAATCAGTATATTTTTTAACACCATCTACATATTTCTTATTAACTGCATCAGCTTCATCAGTTGGAAAAGATAATTCTTTTATCTTGTGTCCATTTAAAATTAAATCACCCTTCATTGAATCACCTCTTTCATTAATATATTTATTTTCTGTTAAAGTTTTCTGTATTAAACCATGTTTTTATTGTTCCACCACCTCTATTACATGGAATATAAGAACTCATTTATTAATAATTTAAAATGAATCTTCAAACCTGTTTCAAATGTAAATACATTGAAATCTCTTCTCCATTAAAATCAATCAATTCTCCTTCTTGATTAAGAATTTTAAAATTAATATCCATTATATATTTTCTACATAAAGGTAAATAATTTGGAGGATTCATTCTTTCAACTATTTTATATCCCATAGGAACTGTGTTTGAGGGAAAGGAATATAAAACATTTGTTTGTTTACCATTATTATAAGAACCTGTTATACAATCACAATGAATATTTATTGTGTTTGTATTTATTATTTTTATAATATTTTCTGATGTTATTATTTTATCTTCTTTTATTGTTATATCCATAGGTTTAAATCCTAAAACTGTGTGAAAGAAACAATTATCTAAAAAACTAATTTTTATATTCTTCAAAGTCATTACACATTTTGAAGTTGGTATATCCATTTTAATTTTAATACCTTCATTTGTTTTTTTAGAAAGTATATCATTTAAATCTTTTATCTCATATGCCCCAGGTTCTATTGTTATAATTTCTGGTTTATGCCCATCACGAGTTTGAATAGTAAATTTATTATTATCTTTAGTTATATTAAAAATAGTATTATAAGCACAAAACCATAATAGCCCCAATTCATAATTTAAATTTTGATCTAATTTAATTGAATCTTGAAAGTTTATAGTAAAGTCTGATTCTTATGAATTTATAGATAAAGTTCTTGAATATTTATCTGACATTATGTTTACCATTTTTTTTAAATTATCTTCCGGAGGGTTGTGAAGCTCCATTTCTTTAGTAGTAAATTCATATAGTAAAAATCCTTATAATAAAAATCCTTATAGTAGAGATTCTAGATCATTATAAATTTCTTGAATTATAGATTCAAAATCCTGCGTATGCCCCTTTCCCTCTCCCTTATTCAATCTATACAAAACATATAAACTTAAAATACCACATATTTTAGTATTCAAAGGTTGAACTTGTAAAGAGTTAAAAGTATAACCATTTGGGGAATCAATCGGAGAACTCCTCAAGATATAATCTTCAACTTCTTTAGTAGGTTTAATCCCAAAAGAATCAAAGTAGATAGATTTCTTATATATACAAACCCAATGAGATCCTTTTTCATTTGAATTTTGATAATTGATTATTATATTCAGGGAACTCTCCAGACTTGATAATTCATCATTCATTAATATTTTAATTTTTAAATTTAAATAATTTGCATAATCTTTTAAATCAAAATTTGTTTTTGCATTTATTCCAAATGTTTTTAAAAAATCTAATATTGAAGGAGTCATTTTGTATTTTAAAACTTCGTATTTATAACTTCGTATACTTATTAAATTTATCTTTTGAAATTATTCCTTGTTTTAACAAATCTTTAGAAATCTTTAAAATATCAGAATCTAAATTATTATGTCCTGCTTTCCTTGCAGCTAATAGTTTTCTTAATTCAATAAAAAGATTGATGGGATCCAATCCCTCTCCCTCTGTAACAACATAACCCTTTTCATTTTTATTTAAATAATTCTTTAAATCTTGAATATATTTTGCTTTAGAACTAGCTCTTATTAATCTTATTAAATTTAAATATTTTTTAATTTCTTCAACATCATCTGAAGAATATCCACAAAGTAATCTATAAAAATCATCTGTAAATTCAAAGTCTAAATATTCATTATTATAAACATTTTGTGAATGAATACGTGATTTATTTTCTGAATTTGAATATAAAGTAAAGTTTTGTTTATTAATTGTTATTATTTGATATCCTTCAGTATTAGTATTAAATGTGGGTCTAATTGAAGGAGGTAAATCATCTCTAATTTTAGGATCAACTTTAAGAGGTTTTGTTTTTAAAAACATTTCTCCTTCTTCCACATTAGAAATTCTTCTGCGTTTTCTTTGATTTCTTTCAGGATGGTTTTCACTGGATTCTTTTTCTTTATCCTGCCACTCTAGTTCTTTTATTTTTTGTTTTTTATCTTCTAACTCTTTAAATTTTGCTTGCTCTTTGAAATCTTCCAACTCTTTTATAGCTTTAATTGTTGGCCCCTGTTGTTGTGTTATTACCTCATTTAATATTATAGATTCAGCATGTTGAGTTGTATCTTTTTTATTATATTTATCTTGTTCTGATTGTAATTTTTTTAAAAGTGCTAATCTTTCTTCATATACCATTTTAATGGTATCAAAAATGGTATCATAGTTCGAAGGGCTTCAAGTATAATCCTTTACCATTTTTAGTTTTACAAAGGCATCCATTCTTTAAAGATTTACATATTTTTTTTAAATCTTCTTTATCTTTTGAAGATAAAGATTCAGATGTAGAAATTTGATTTTTTAAAAATCATTTAAACCTCTACCTTTATAAGGATCAAGATAGAGACCTTTGCCCTGAGACTTTTGCCGACTCCCCTCATATGGATTAAGATAGAGACCCTTTCCAACGGACACTCCCCCTTTAGCTTGCCCTACCTTCTTCATTGAATCGATTTCAGTTTGTAGTTTTTCTTTTTCTAGGTCTGTCTTTTGAGATTCTTTAGCTTTTTGAACTGTAGTTGCAATTCCTCTAGCTATTCCAGCAGCACCTGATAAACCAGCAATGATTGCAGGTATTAAAGCAGCTAATGGAAGAATACCACCTTCTTTAGCTTCGTGGAGCTTCGCTCTAACTTGTTCTTTTACATGTTTTCCAATAAAATATTTTTTACCATCAATTACTACTGATTTATTTTTATTTGAATTTATTAATTCTTGCAAAGATTCTTCAGTTGTCATTTTATAATAAACAAAATGGATATTTGGAAACCAATTTTAAATAGACATAAGAGTAAATTTAATAATAAAGTATTTCCTGATAATTTTAGATTATTAATTGTTGGTTCTTCTGGATGTGGAAAGAATGTACTTGTTTTGAGAATGTTACTTGAAGATGATTTTTTAGATTATAATAATTTAATCTTTTATTCTACAACCATAAATCAACCAGAATTACAACTTTTGAAATGTGGATTTGAAAATAAATTAACTAAAAAAGCAATAATTGATATTTTTAAAAATCAACATAGATGTCCTGAAGAAGTTTTTCAACCTTGTGATATGGTTGATTGGTATAAGGAAAATATTTTAGAATCAGATATTAGTAATAAAAATGATTATATTTGTGAAGAAGGGCAGGAGGCAATTCAAGTTTTATTCTCTAATAAACCTGAAGATGTTTTACATTGTGATTTACTTCCTAAAGATAAAAAGAATCTAGTTATATTTGATGATGTTGTCAACATGAAAAATCAAGAGATTCAAAAGAGTTACTTTACAAGAGGAAGACATAATAATTGTAATGTTATTTATATATCTCAAACTTATTATGCTTTAGATAAAAATTCAATAAGAAATAATTCCAATTGTTTTATATTTTTTAAATTAGATCGCCGTGATAAGAATATGATTTATAATGATTTATTTTCAAATGTTGAACCTGATAAGAATATGTTTGATATGTTTGTTGATAATCATTGGAAAGAAAAATATAATTATATTTATTTGGATAGAGAAGAAGCTGAAATATGGAAAAGTTTGTTTTAGGGCTTGTCGACTTAAAAATCTGTTTTCTGTAGTTCATTATTATAAAATCTACCTAATATTTTTTCATTATTTAAATCAATGATGCTATATGTTATTGGAGTTGTATAATGTATTTTATTTATAATAAAAATTTCATTTGTCCATTTTGCTGTGAATCCTTTTTCAAATTTATTTTTATATTTAAATATTCTTACTCGGTCACCAATTTTAAACTTTGGTTTTTCAATAACATCATTTTCAATATTTACCAGGCTTCATGGAAGCATTTAAAGGTGTTAATTTTATAGAACTATGTACATCATTATTATATTCATTTACAATCTTTTGTAACAATTCATTGTTCCATTTTTGTTTTCCAATAGCAGTAAAATATTTCCACATTTTATTTTTTAATGTTCTATTTAATCTTTCAACTACGACTGCTTTTCCTTCGTTTTCTGTTGAATATAATTTAATATCATTTTCATTTAAAAACTTTGTAAAAACTTTGTTATAAAATTCTGTTCCTTTATCACACCATAAATATTTTGGAATTCTTTGATATTCTTCAAATATATTTTCAAATGCTTCTGTAATAGAATATCCTGTTTTATTTTCTAAACATCTTGCAAAAGCAAATCTTGTATATAAATCTATTACAGTTAAAATTATTTTATATTTTTCAGGGTCTGATGATTTGGTTGGCATAAAGACTAAATCAGCAGACCATGTTTGATCTTTTTCATGTACTTGAACTTTTAAATATTTTTTATTTTTTCTAAATTCATGGTGTAATTCATTAGCATATTTTATTTGTGATTCTGTTGGGGTTAATAAACTAGTCTTGGATGTATTCTCGAGGTGTTTTTCAATCTCTGCTTGTTCAATAATCTTTTTATTAGCAACATCTTTTGCTTTCCTAGCAAGTCCTGCTCCTATAAAAATCTTACATTTCATTGCTAATTTAACTAGAGCTCTTTGAATCTTTTCTTGGGTAGATGGATTTTGGATATTATTTAAATCATGTATTAAATTCACATCTGCAACATGTCTTTCTCTAAGATCTTCTGAGTTGTATGCAATGTCATGTTTTAAAGCTGCTTGGTCGATTCTATTTATTGGTTCTTCTCCTTGTTTGGGATTATTATTTTCATCTAATCTAATATCTAGACGTGTTCCTGGTCCGGTATAGTTGTGTTTAAATAAATGCCTTTCACCTGGATATTTTTCTGTAGTAAAAGGTTTTAATATTGAAGATGTTGTTTTTGAAGATTGCAAATCGCCTCCAGCTCGTGGAATTAGGTCGCCTCCTGTATGTTTTTTAGTTTTTAAATGACTTGCTTTATGGTGTTTTGTAACTTGACAATTACAAGTTTCGCAACATCCTCGACGTCAACCAATGCACATGGAGAAAAGGATTGAAGAACTGATAAAAGAGTTAATGAAAGCAAATGTTATTCTATGTTGCAAGAGTCCTTGGAATGCCCCGTTAGTTATAGTAGGGAAGAAAGATGGATCTATCAAGATGTGTGTAGATTATCGTGGATTAAATTCCATAACAGAAAAAGAGTCATTTCCTATGCCTAACACCAAATTCTTACTAGACTGTCTCGTGAATGCAAAAGTATTTTCGTCAATCGATTTAGGTCAGGCGTATTATCAAGTGGAGTTGGCTCCAGAAATTCAAGAAATGACTGCATTCAGTACAAGAGAAGGACAATTTTGCTTCAATAGACTACCGTTTGGCTTAGCAACAGCTCCTGCGACATTCCAGAGACTGATGCACACAGTGCTAGAAGAAATGCTATTCAAGGGAGTAGTAGTTTATCTAGATGATATCTTGGTATATGGTAAAAGTCAAAAAGACCACGATGAGCTATTAAGGGAAATATTCAGAAGAATTAAATTGGCAGGACTGAAGATAAATCCAGAAAAATGCAAATTCAATAAAACAGAATTGTGTTTCCTTGGTCACACAATTAACGAGAAAGGTATCCAGACAAACAGGAAGAAAGTGGAAGAGATCGAGAAAGCAGAAGTACCAAAATGTTCAAAACAATTGAGATCGTTTCTCGGATTAACGAACTACTATAGAAGATTCATCAAAGACTATGCCAAAATCGCCGAACCATTATACGCTGCAACATTTGGATGCGATAAAGATATAAATTGGACTAAAGAATGCAATGAGAGCTTCCAAACTCTGAAGAGACGGTTGTGCGAAGCACCTATCCTTGATTTTCCAAGAGAAGATTGGACTTTTATCTTAGACACAGACGCTAGTTTCGGAGCCATTGGTGCAGTTTTGAGTCAAATTACAGAAGATGGAGAAGAATCTGTCATAGCTTATGGCTCGAGACATATGTCATCACATGAAAAGGAATACTGTGTAACCAGGAAAGAACTGCTCGCCGTACATGAATACGTCATGCATTTTAGAGAATATCTGTTCGGAAAAAAATTCATAATTCGCACCGACCACAAGGCATTGGTTTTTATGAACACTACAAAAACGCCAATCAGTCCGCAATTCCAAACATGGTTAGCTAATCTGTCGGAATATGATTTTGAACTAAAATATTGGAAAGGCGAAGAACACTCAAATGCAGATGGACTATCAAGATTAAAAAGTATGGTTTGCACCCAGTGTCAAACAAGACATGAAGAAGCTAAGGAAGGAAAATCAAAGATTAGATATATATATACTATCCAAAGAACAGAAGCTATGGAAAAGTATGGGAACAACAACAAAAGGACATTCGTTTTCGAGAGCTGCGAGAGATATTGGAAAATGGATGTACATGGGAGAAAAAGAATTGTTTTCCTTTTAACGTAAAAAATACACAAATTGATGGAAGATTAATAACAGTAGAAAAGAACAAAAATATCGTAATGTTAGTCCCAGAAACATTTGCAGGCCTGTTAACAACAACGCTATATGAAGAACTATGTCACATTGGAGTTAAGAAATTATTTCATTATATGGAAAAGATATTTTATTGGCCGAAAATGCAAGAAACAATCCAACTCTGTTTACAATGTTGCGAGATCTGCGCTAAGAGAAAGATCGATCAGACAAGAACCAAGGAAACATTTATTCCTAGATATAGCTCTGAATTCCTAGAACAGATTGTTATAGATGTGGCTTACATGGAAATAAACGCCAAAAAAAATATATGGTAGTAATGGTGGACCGTTTTAGCAAACTGATTTCTTTAACTGCAATACAAAGCAAGATGAAGGGACCATTTTCAAAACAATACTTAATAGTTGGATCTATCGATTTGGAAAACCGAAGAGTATTTTAACAGATAGAGGCCGAAATTTCGAAGGGAATTTCCTAAGACAGAAGCTACAGAAACTTGGAATCAAACAGGAATTCAGCTCACCTTATCAGCACTAATCAAATGGTTTAGCCGAAAGAGCCATACGAACGATAAGAGATCTTATTACAGCAACATTGGCAGGCGGATGTGAAGAGAGAAACTGGCACGAACTTCTACCCAGAATAGAGTTCACTATAAATAGCAGTCGACAAAGTGCTACAGGTTTATCACCATTTGAGATAATTTATGGACGGAGTGTTAACCTACACTCTAACCTGAAACAAGCCAAGATATCAAGAAGCGAAAGAATCGAAGACGCGAGATTTAACTCGAGTAAAGCCGCAGACACTATGAGAGCTATGGATAAGCCAAAGAGGGGCACTCGTGTTTTCGAGGTGGGGGAGGAGGTACTCGTACGTAAAGAGCCGCAGAACAGGCACAAGGATGGTATGCAATACGATGGCCCATATAAAATCGCCAGGTTTCTATCACCTCATCGAGTCGAACTACATTCACAAGAAGGAACGAAAGAAAGAAGAATCGAGTGGCTGAAGAAGTGGAAAAAGTGTTAAGAAGGGGAGAGTTAGATATCTTGTTGTTTTAATAATTAGGAATTTGCGGTTTTTGTGAATTAATTAAAATCTGTTATTTATAAATTCTTTGATTAAATATATATTGTTAGTTTCAAGATTTTTGCTGCAAATTTAAAGATGGATCTAAAGATGGATTTAACTATAATAATAATAATAATAATAATAATAATAATAATAATAATAATAATAATAATAATAATAATAATAATAATAAAAATAATTATAATAATAATAAAAATAATAATAATAATTCAACAGTTACCAACAATCGGTTACTAAATATTTTTAACTAGGTGCTAACAAATAAGTACCAAATACTTACAACATGATACCATGTACTAAATAACTCTCAAACAACCAGATACTTACAACTAACTACTAAATATTCTTCACTGTATTTTATGAAATGCTTTTTAAATTAATTTTTTATCTGTCTTCAAAAATATATTTTAATTACAATCAGTAGAAAAACCTTTTCAAAATGTCCAAATTTAACAAAAATGATGATTTTCATCAAAAAATGAATAATTGTCAACTCATCACTACGTGGGATTGATGATAATTTAAATTAAAATGAAAGACTATATAATTCTAATTTACAAAACATTCTTCTTTTAATTGATTACTACTGACTTATTATTGCAATGTAAAAATCGCATTCAATAAATACTTATTGTTGATCAGTTTTATTATATATACTCTGAATTTATCCGGCAGGATGTTTTGACCCTCTAATGGTACTGGTCGTAAGGGTATTAAAGGTATTAGGTCCAAATTTTTAAATTAAAGTAAATTATGGGTCTAATAATTGAATTAAAGTAATCAATGGTTTCAAATAAGTTTTTTATGGTCCAAATTTTTTAAATTAAAGTAAATTATGGTCTAAATAAGTAAATTAAGGTTCATATTTTAAATTAAAGTAATTATGGGCTAAGATTTTTGAATTAAAGTAAATAATGGTCCAAATTTTAAATTAAAGTAAATAATGGTCTAAATAACTAAATCAAGGTCCAAATTTTGAAATTAAAGTAATTATTGGCTCAGATTTTTTGAATTAAAGTTATCAATGGGCTCAAATAAGTTAATTAAGGTTCAAATTTTTAAATTAAAGTAATCAATAGTTCAAATTTTTATTTAAAGTAAATCAAGGCCCAAAATTTTAAATTAAAGTAATGAATGGGCTCAAATAACTAAATTAAGGTTCTAAAAAAATTATATTAAAGTTAATTAAGGTCCAAATTTTAAAATTAAGTAATCAATGGTAAAAAATTTTAAATTACAGTTTAATAAGTAAATTAAAGTAATAATTTTTAAATAAGTAAATTAAAGTAATGTAATAAGTAAATTAAAGTAAGATTTTTAAATTTATTAACAAAAAGTTGGAATAATAGTAGGTGTTTGAGAATTGAAATTTTTTAATGAAAATTTTTATGAATTATTTTTCAATGGTAATTTTTAATGGAAATTTCTATGGAATAATTTTTTAATGGTAATTTTTAATGGAAATTTTTATGGAATAATTTTTAAGATAATTTTTAATGAAAATTTTTATGAAATATTTTTCAAAGACAAATTTTAATAATAATTGCTCACAAGAGTACTACTCACATTCAACATGTCGGGAGGGTATTGATCATAAACGTATTTAAAGTTTTTATTTGAATGATTATTTAGGCAAATTCGTTGTTTAAGGCATTCATTGATAATTTTTAGAGTTGATGGTTTTAGTAAATATTCAAGTCAATTTCTATCATTTTTGTAAATTTTTATCGTTTTTTGTGAATTTCCATAATTTTTTGTAATTTTCTATTATTTTTGCGGATTTCTATCATTTTTGTGAATTTCCATTATTTTTGTAATTTTCTATTATTTTTGCGGATTTCTATCATTTTTGTGAATTTTTATCGTTTTTTGTGGATTTTTATCATTCTTGTGAATTTCATGTTGATTGAAAGAATATTTAAAAATTTAAAGTTAGTTCTAAGATAAATTTAATTAATTTCTTGATAATTGGATGTATTTTTATTGACTTGTTTTTTAATTTTAAATAAAATTTATTTTCAATGAGGTTAATAATTAAAGTTTTTACAATAATCAAGTGATAGGATAAATTTTGATGAGGATATTGAATAATTTTCTAAGAATTTCATGTTGACTGATTAAAAATTTAAAGTTTTAATGGTGATTTATTTAATTAATTTAATTGATAAATTTAATTAATTTCTTGATAATTAGTTGTATTTTATTGAATAGTTTTTAAATAAAAATTAATTTCATTGACAATTAGGTTAAGTGATAGAATAAATATTTGATGATAACTTTGTAATATATTTGACTAAATAATTTTTTCAATAATTTTCTAAGAATATTTACACATTGATGAACTTTAAAAAACATAAGTTAAGAAACAGTTAACTTTATCAAGGATTTTAAATTTACTTGATAATTATTGTAGGATATACAGAAATTTAGTTTGCTGTTACTGCTTGAAAATGATTGGTTGAATAGCTGAAAAATTATGATCAAACAATATATATCATTTCCAGTTAGGTATCTGATGGTAAATATTTGTAGAAAATTTTAGTGAATTTTGATCTTTTAGTAGGCTCTTATTATTTAGCTTCTAAATTATTTCAATGGAAGAATGTCTGGTGTCTATGACAATTAATTAAAAGTCATATTTTTGAAGTTCTCTAAGGATTTTAAGAGGATTGATATATATTAAAGGGCTCAAGTGGGTGGAATCTTTAGGGAAATTAAGGGATATAATCAGATAGATGTTTAAAGGGTAGAAATATTTGCTGAGAGATCGGTTAAGATGGAAATATATGATTTTTAATGGGGATATAGTCGGTTGCTTTTAATGAGGGAAGGGTTTCGATGGGGATCTTTTGAATATTTACATGGGTAATGTTGGTAAAATATCAATATTTTAAGGGAAATTGCAATGAGTCATTTATGTATCAATAATACTGCGAAATTATATCGTTTTATTAGGTTGTGATTAATCCATTGTATATTCATTTAGATTTATGTTTTAGAACAATGTTTTATTAAGTAGGGATAATGATCGATTTACTTGGTTTTGACAATAAAATTTATACAGATAATTGGAATTGACTTCAACTTTAAATTATTTTTATCTTTATTTAGGCGGAGAATGACAAAAGTTGAAAAATATGGACTTAAAACATCGACTAAAGAAAATTCATCTTTATTGGAAGAAATTTATCGTGTGATTTTAATTAGTAATTAAATCGGTTGAATATCGGTAAAAATGATCATTTGAAGAAATATATTTTATTGAATGGATAAATTTAGTCTTTCAATGGGACCTGGTCAGTTATATTTATTTTAAATTTCGAGTACAGTGATTTACATATAGAACAAAAATTTAATTATAACTGGTTTTATCAATAGTGAAATATGCGTGATAATAGGAATTAAAGATATAATTATAGTCATTTAAAGGGATTTTAAGGAATCTCATTAGTCTGAGGGGAATATATGGTCTTTTACGGGTACTCATCATTAAAAAAAATTATTGACATTTAAATGAATTTACTGGTTTATTAGACGTTATCATTAGTTATCTAGTCTCTTTTGGAATTTAATAATAATTATTTTTATTGTAGATTGCTGACTTTGATAATGGTAATGAATTTATACTGATTTTTTGAATATATTGAGCAATCAGTCAATCAATTTGAGTACATGTATTACTTTAAAAAAATAATTAAAATTAATTTATTCAATCTAAATCAATTATTTATTAGATCTTATTTCAAAATTCTTATTAATTTATTAACTTAGTTGATTCAACTTGAATGATAAGCATTATTTTTTTATTTACTGGATGATTAATGACTAAAATTTAAAGTTCTTTCCTGTCCATTAATTACATTTTTATAATAATTATTTGGTATATTTTGAATAATTTAAATTTTTACAAAAATTTAATCAATTTTTAACTAGTTATTGGTAAATCTTAAAAGTACCTTGAGTTCAATTAATTTTCCATCTAATTTTTCAAGTGATGAGCATTTTTCTTTTAAAAATCAATTTGTTAGTACATAGTTGTTGGTTGTAAGTAGTTGGTTGACTTTTTAGATTTTGATAAGAAAATAGTGTATGTGATGAAGAATATTTTGTATTTAATTGCTATTATTTTTATGTGTTGATTGTTGGTACTTGGTATCTAGTTGTTGGTATCTTGTATTTAGCAGTTGGTACAGTGTTGTTTACTGATTGTTGTTATATAGTTGTAGGTTGATAATGCTTATAACCTGGTTGATGTTGGTTGTAAGTGTTTAGTATTTAGTTGTTTGAGACCTGGTTGTTAGTACTTAGTAGTTAGTTAATGGGTAGGTGGTGGTTGAGTGTTACCAATATCCTTACGACCAGTACCCTTATGACTAATACCCTTACGACCAGTACCATTAGGGGGTCAAAACATCCTGCCGGATAAACTCAGAGTATATATAATAAAACTGATCAACAATAAGTATTTATTGAATGCGATTTTTACATTGCAATAATAAGTCAGTAGTAATCAATTAAAAGAAGAATGTTTTGTAAATTAGAATTCTATAGTTTTTCATTTTAATTTAAATTATCATCAATTCCACGTAGTGATGAGTTGACAATTATTCATTTCTTGATGAAAATCATCATTTTTGTTAAATTTAGACATTTTGAAAAGGTTTTTCTACTGATTGTAATTAAAATATATTTTTGAAGACAGATAAAAAATTAATTTAAAAAGCATTTCATAAAATACAGTGAAGAATATTTAGTAGTTAGTTGTAAGTATCTGGTTGTTTGAGAGTTATTTAGTACATGGTATCATGTTGTAAGTATTTGGTACTTATTTGTTAGCACCTAGTTAAAAATATTTAGTAACCGATTGTTGGTAACTGTTGAATTATTATTATTATTTTTATTATTATTATTATTATTTAAAACAATAAAATGATAATTTAAGCCTTTTGCTGCAAATAATGTATTTAATGAAAGAATTTTCGACTATACGATAGTCCTTGTCAATTATTATTATTATTATTATTCCATTAAAATTTTCATTTGACTTTGAAAAATATTTTACATTTAAAATTAACTTAAAAAAAAATTTCCATTTAAATTTTCATTAAAAATTACATTTCTCAAAAAAGTTGGTGGTTATTCAATCTTTTGATAATAAATTTAAAAATCTTAGTTTAATTTACTTATTAAATTTATTATTTAAAAATTATTACTTTAATTTACTTATTTAGCTTTAATTCAAAATTTGAACCATTGGTTACTTAATTTTAAATTTTGAACCTTAATTTACTTATTTTAAATTTTTAACTTTAATTTACTTAATTATTCTTTATTACTTAATTTTACACCATAATTTACTTAACAACTAATTATAACCCTTATTTTCATATTTAACCAATAATTTCATGTGGTCATTGATTAATTGACAAAGATTTGCATCTAAAATTAACATTGAAAATCCCAGTAAACTTTCATCTTAAATTGACTTTTACTTTAATATTTTAGATAATTGATTACTTAATTTAAAAATTAAACATTAATTTACTTATTTAACCAATAATTTCATGTGGTCATCTGGTTATAAGTATTTGGTATCTAGTTGTAAGTACTTGGTATCTTGTACTTGGTTGTTAGTACTTGGTTGATAATGCTTAGTACCTGGTTGTTGACGGTTGTGAGTTGTTGGTAGGTGGTTGTTGGTATTTAGTAGTTGGTTGATGTTGGTTGTAAGTACTTGGTAGGTGGTTGTAGGTACTTAGTAGTTGGTTGATAATACTTAGTACCTGGTTGATGTTGGTTGTATGTACTTGGTATCTAGTACCTAGTTGTTAGCTGGTTGTTTTTTGGTTGTATGTACTTGGTAGCAGGTAACTGGTTGTTAGTAACTAGTTGTAGGTATCTGGTTGTAAATACGTGTTCGTAAGTTACTGGTTGTTGGTACTAAGTTGGTTTGTTGTTGAATTATTATTAAAATTTGTCTTTGAAAAATATTTCATAAAAATTTTCATTAAAAATTATCTTAAAATTTTCCATCTAAAATTATCATTGAAAAATAATTCATAAAAATTTTCATTAAAAAATTTCAATTCTCAAACACCTACTATTATTCCAACTTTTTGTTAATAAATTTAAAAATCTTACTTTAATTTACTTATTACATTACTTTAATTTACTTATTTAAAAATTATTACTTTAATTTACTTATTCAACTGTAATTTAAAATTTTTTACCATTGATTACATAATTTTAAAATTTGGACCTTAATTAACTTTAATTTAATTTTTTTAGAACCTTAATTTAGTTATTTGAGCCCATTCATTACTTTAATTTAAAATTTTGGGCCTTGATTTACTTTAAATAAAAATTTGAACCTTAATTAACTTATTTGAGCCCATTGATAACTTTAATTCAAAAAATCTGAGCCAATAATTACTTTAATTTCAAAATTTGGACCTTGATTTAGTTATTTAGACCATAATTTACTTTAATTTAAAATTTGGACCATTATTTACTTTAATTCAAAAATCTTAGCCCATAATTTACTGTAATTCAATTTTTAGACCCATAATTTACTTTATTTTAAAATATTTACCACGTTTTTTAGTGTAGACCACCTTTTTCTATTGAAATTCTCAGGACCAAGGAGACCCACCTGAATTGAATAGAAAATTCCATGCTTTTTCAGTGATAATCGGATTTTTGTATTGAAAATATCCTAAGACCTTAAATTACCACTGTTTTTTAGTGTAGACCACCTTTTTGTATTGAAAATATCCTGAGACCTTAAATTACCATGCTTGTTTTTGAAGACCGCCTTTTTGTATTGAAAAAAATAATTTGTATTGAAAATCCCAGGACCATCGAGACCTTCTTACTATAGTCTGAATAATCATTGGCTTTTTAGTGATAATTCAAATTTGTATTGAAAAAAATTTTTTTGTATTGAAAATCCCAGGATTATCGAGACCCCCTCACTACAGTCTAATAAAAAAAAATTTGGACTAAAAATCCCTGAAAGCAAAAAATGTGAGTTCCAGCAATTGCTTAATAAAAAGTTGCAGCAGAACCCCCCCCCCGTTCATTGGTGCAGTGGGCTACTAACTACCTACTATATATATATATATATACAAATGCACTCATCGATGACTCATTTATTTTTAGAACAAATGCAATGCATCATTTATTTTTAAAACAAAGACTCATCACACGATTAATCATCTATTTTTAAGAACAATGACTCATAAAAACAGGACTCCACTAGAACAAAGATGGTATTATTAAAATTATTATTATTATTATTATTATTATAATTATTATTATTATTATTATTATTATTATTATTATTATTATTATTATTATTATTATTTTTTATTATTATTTTATTATAATTATTATAATTATTATTATTACTATTATTATTATTTTTTCAAAGTATTATTATTATTATTATTTCAAAATATTATTTTCAAAGTAATTACATAAAACATAGTAATTTCATAAAAAATATTATCATTTCTGATATAGGTTTCATAATTTTCTTCATAAAAACATATTCATATTCTTCATAAAAAATTGGTTTCATAATTCATAGCAAAATTTCATAAATTGATTTCATATTTCATAACAAAATTTCATAAATTGGTTTCATAATTTCTAAAAACATTATAATTAAAAACATAATTAAAATTTACTTATTTATCCAGGAGGATTTTGAAAAAATGAATTACAAAGCATAGAGTATATGTAACGTCTATCCAATCAGAATACTGATAGAATAGGGAAATATACGCACACATACTCTATGCTTTGTTCTAAAATGACGAGTCATCGATTACTCACATAGTAACAAATAATGTCTTTGTTACTCACATCTTTGTGTCTTTGTTTAATTACACGTGACATGTGCATGAGTTGAACATGTCTTTATAATGTGAATAATAATATTTATGTAAAATTAATTAATAATAATAATAATAATAATAATAATAATAATAATAATAATAATAATAATAATAATAATAATAATAATAATAATAATAATAATAATAATAATAATAATAATAATAATAATAATAATAATAATAATAATAATAGTAATTTAAAGGCAAATCAATACATTTATTAAACAATTGTTGGGCTAGAA